>JAMWYP010000442.1:0-245417 GCA_025563575.1 Acacia pycnantha
GCGTATCCTTGTTAAAATGAGATTGGATGTTTTTTTTTTTGGCTATCAAAATGAGATTGGATGTTACAAGGATGGTTGTACCTTCTTTTATTCTTTCTATACCTTTTTTGATACATAATCTCATATATTTATTTATTTGTCCGTTTGATTTGAGGGGGAAATTCACTCCCAATCATATCAAATCAATATAATATTCATTTAATCCCTGAAATTTTTAGAAAGTAAATAATTACAAGGGAATATTTTTTTTTCATTCTTAAGGAATAGAGAATAGTCAAATAATTTTGAAGTTAAAGAGGCACTTATATTTCTTATTGGCTCAAATAAAGCAAAGGAGGAACACTTCTTTTTCTTTAATTTATTGGCCTTTTTCTTTTTTCCCCTTTTTGTTGGCGGCCACTATTGGTTCTCATCAACTTTGTGAAAAGGTCTCTACGTCTTTTAACATTGTTGGATTATTTGAATTTGATTATGAAAAGGGGTTAGATTAATTATATTTATCAACAATTATCCTGATGATTAAGAAATATTATTTTCAGCTCAGAAGGCTTATCATGACAGCAATTTTTAAAAAAATATTCTTTTATGCTTTAGGAAAATAGATCACTTATATTGAGGATGATAACTACTCCTCTGGTCTTTAATATAAGACATATTTAATTAATATGATTAGATTATAGAAGTTAATTTAGTTAGTTAAAATGACATACTCCCTCTAGTCCTAATTATAGGAACACTTTCATAGTACAAATTACACTACAAAAATATTCCTATAATTAGGACCGGAGGTAGTATATTTTATAAAATATCTTTAGTTATCTTCCTTAATCCCCTCATTTTTCTACTCCTTAAGTATTGTTGAGGAGGCATCAATAAGGGTAAATTATGAAAATATTGATAAATATGTAAATTATATCTTATATACATGACCAAGAACAACTTACCAATATGTCTTATATTAAGGACCGAAAGAGTACCAGACATGCATCAAATGAGTCCTCAAACAAGCAATTTGTAAAATTCGCTGCATAGTTTTTTCACTCATGTTAGAGCTTTTATACCATATAAAGATAGAGGTTAAAATTAAGAAAAAAAGTTGACACTCTTGCATAATGACATGGTATGTAAATTAATTAGGGGAAATTAATCCACAAATTCTCATGATATATTTGAATGAGGTCCTTATAGTTTATTTCATTTGAATTGGGTTCTTATTGCTTGATTTGATGATTTTAATTTATAACATTTATAGAAATGCGCGGGTGTTAAAATGTTGTTAAATGAAAGGAAGAAAATTTCATATTGTCTATGAAATTCTATAAATCAAAGCTAACGATTTTTACACTCAAGGATAAATGCCTATAACGGATCAAATTATAAGTGATCAACAATAATTTATAAGGTGTTGGATTCGAAATTGGGGTAAATTATAAGGGCTTGCCGATCAATTTTCCCATTAATTTTGGTGAGTTTAAAATTTCAGTGGTTCTTCAAAGTATTTTTTTTCCTATTTATGAGGTTCAAACTCTTAAATATCACTATTTCGAACTCAACATTTTTTTTTCTAATATATATATATATATATATATATATATATATATATCTTAAAAAGATAAACACATGAATATGTTCATGTTCGGTTGATAATGGTCGTATAGTGCGGGACCAAAGCCCAATTCAAAGTCATTAAACTTTATTAATTTTCTAATTATTAAACATGTAATATAAACATTGAGTAATTAATTCATGAGTCATGAATCATGAAAAATATACACACACACAGACGATTATAAAAAAATGTCAAAAACTGGCAGTCGTGTTACTTGTTGCAGCTTATCTTCTTTAGTACTAAAGAATTGAAAAGCCAGTACATGAGAGTTTCCTCTTATTGAAAAGCCCGTACATTGAGTAAGGGTATTTTAGAAAAATATATATAATTAACTAATTTAACTTCCTTCCTTAATTCTTTCAAATTCTGGTAAATAGCTCATATAATTAGTATCGGAGGGAGCATCATGTTTGAGGTCTTTAAAAATTCTTATTCACATAATCAAAGATAAAACTCATTTTATATACTTAGCTCGTATATAAACACTCACATTTTACCAACTTTGAATAATCACACTACAAAAAAAACTATCATTTTACCGTTGGTACGCTAGTCATAGGCAGACCTGGGATGCTGTTACCGGGGCCTTGACAGAGTTGTTACCTAACAGACGGTTTCCATCTCCCGAGTCTCCCCCTCCGTTCATCTACGAGGATCCCCCCCGCGTGCTGTTGCTGATGACGAGGACGTTGTTACCTCTGGTCGTACACACGCCCCCTGAGCTGTATATGGCACGTTTGGGATGAGAAGTTATGCGAGCAGCAGTGACGAGAACATGCAGTTCGGTGACGTCCCGTATTATGGAAAGCTTCTTGATGTAGTCAAGATAAGTTACCAAGGCCTTTTCACTGTGACGCTGTTCAAGTGTTTGTGGGCGAATACGACAACGTCCCTGGGGCTCACGACTGACGACTTAGGCATCACATCAGTGAATTTCTCCCGGCCTATTCATAGTGGTCAGTCTGAAGATGACGAGCCGTATATTCTTGCTTTAGAGACCTATCAGGTTTATTATGTCGTCGATGAGAGGCACAAGGATTGGAATATGGTGGTTCACTTAAAGCCTTGGGACCTTTACGACATGGGCGATGGTGATAACGTCTGTAATACCCTAAAATCTGACTTAGGGTAAAAATCATAAAATGAGTAAATAATCCCTATTAAAAATAGGTGAATATGAGGTCTCGAGCACCTTGTATTGAGTTTACCTTGTTGTCAGGGTAATTTCTCTTGAAATTAGATAAATTGCAATTAGGTCCCTAAAATGTTGAAAATTGCATATAGGTCCCTAAAATACATTGTGGGTTATAAATACCTGTGAAAGCTATAAAGGAAGCAAGTAAAAATCTATTTGAAATAGGGAAGGATATTGTCCCTAATTTAGGTAATTTATTAAGTTACAAACTTGGAAAATTGGTAGAAGAATACTCAAAAAGTAAGGAAATGACCGAAATACCCCCGTAAATGCTAAGATAATGCAGGAGACATGAAAGCAAAAATGTCAATACAAAAGTTATGAGGTAATGAGGCATCCTAAGTAAGAAAATTATCAACTATTGATAAGGAAGTAATTAGGAAATTATTGGCTAATTACTTAAGCTTAAGCAGAGGAAATTCATGAATAATTATGTAAAGCTCAAAAATTAGTGGAAAGTGGTTGAAAATTAGTAAAAGTATATTTACTAATTAATTGGAAATTTTTGAGAAAAATAGTTGAGTTTAGGTATTTTTAAGCCTAAATGCAAGAATGGACCAATGGGAAAATTCTGTAAAAATTATGTAAAAATAATTATTTAATTAATTAAATAATTAATTAAATAATTAATCAAAATAATAAAAAAAACGAAATTAAAAAAAAATGGGCAGAAAAAAAAAGAATAAAAATAGATAACTTAGTTGGTAAGTTTGTATTATTATTATATTATATAATTAATTAAAGTTATATTATTTTATAATATAATTAATTGTAGTGAATAGTAATGGAATAAATAGGAAACGGACCCTATCTAGAGATCTAGGAATGAGATTTTCAAAGTCAGGGTAAAATATTGATCAGTGGAATTTTATCTTCCGTTAGACTCTTACGGAAGTTAATTCTGAAGCCGTTTGTGCTTTTTCCTAATAAGACGAAATAGGGAAATTCTGAGAAAATGCCAGATAGCCAAGAGGACGAAAAGGTTATGTTGTGACATTTGGAAAAGAATTGGAAATTTTCATGGACATATTTGGAATCAGTGAATTTTTCTCTAGAGATTGATGATTCCGAAAACGAGTTTCAGAACTTAGGACCGTACGGACACGTTTTTCGAGGAACTTCAGACTGACAGTTGGAGCCCCATATGGAACCAAAATTTAGGTTAACTTGGACATTTCTTGTAAGTGAGAACTTGTCTTCAAAGTTGTAAATCCAGAATTTTGAGATTCCTCCGAGATTACGCGATTCGAGCACCGATCGGGAACTTATCGGAGGAAACTTCTCAAACAAGTAGATGACATCACCACCATGACATCATGGCTCTAAATGATGATGTCAGCTGCCAAGTGGCCCGGTGAGGATCGTGACATGTGGCAAAGTGCGATCCGGCGCCGATATCCGATATGAAAAAGTAGTGAATAGTGTCACATTTTCTTCTATAAATAGCCAAGTTTCCTCTTCATTTATCACACCATTTTGAAGAGCAAAACCAATTCTAGAGAGAGGATTTTAGAGAGAGAAGCTCTGGGAAAATTGCAACAAGCTCTGGGTAAGTTTTTCGGTACCGAGCTTTAAGCTTCCGTAGTTCTTTCAATAGTTAGAGTAGTACTGCTAGTATAGCCTTTAATTTTTCAAGCATGATAGGATATCATATGATAGTGCTATATTAGTCTAGAATTTCGAAAATTATCATTGGGTTGAAGTTCTGGCAAAATTTTGGGAAAATCGGAGCCAAAGTAACGAAGTGCTGGCGAAATTCCGCCAATTAGGGGTAAAGGGCAAAATGGTACTTTTACCTAAAATGCCGGTCGTAATGTCAAATCACTAATGAAAGTGATATTACCCTTATAGGATATCGAAACTCGATCTGTGCCGCCATTACTGTTGGACGTTTATTTGTTTTCCGTAAACGTCCGTTTCCGTAAAAATACGATTTCCGACTAAGTACCGTCTACCGTCAACGAAGGTATGTTCGCATCTTGGTAACCTTAACTCTTGTGTTTATGGTATGCGTATATGTGTTATGTTTATTGTATGTGTATATGTGGTGTAAGTACGTCCGCGCATCGTAACACTAACTCGATATTTATGGTATGCATGTATGTGCTATGTGTAGTGTATGTGGTAGTTGATTGCTCGTGATATGTTATGTACTCGTTGATATGTTCACGTTTGCTAAGGGCCACACATTATATGTGCTATTGGGATTCGATCGCTATGGGCCAAACGTTGCTAAGGCAAGACATGCTACCATGGGTATTTTAATATATATATCAATTACTCAATCGCTCCGGTGCTCTACTCTGATCATTTTGAAAGGATGTTTTAAAAAAAAAAATTTACTGCTTTTGAAAAGTCGGGATGTTACAACGTCGCCTACGATTGTGAGCCGTTCCAGCCCGCCAGCTTCAAAGACTTCTTCCCAGATGGCGACGACAATTTACCTATAGTTCGGTACGTTTTTTAATATACGCTTTATGAAATAATAACATTTAACTAAAGTTTTATTTGTGTGAAAACATATTTACCTCACAAGTAACATTTTATACAAACTTTCTTTGTAGGGATGGTGAAGAAGATTGAGAGAAAAAATTATGCCTACGCTGTAATCTTTTTATTACGTTTTTTTTTTTTTAAAAAATCAATAACATTATTTTTAGTTGTTATATAACAGCTACAAACACTGAAAAACCGTTACAGATACAAACCGCCACAAATACGCATCCATAACCGCTACTAATAAAAATTGCTACAAAAATTACAACCTCAACCGCTACAATATGATGCGTAGATATCACCATAAATACCCCCCACCAAACCACATTTAATATGCTTCAGTTTCTTTTCTACACACGTTTTCTCTCTGCCTCCTCTCATATTTTTACGTTTTGTCAAAGAGGTTAACTGTTTGAAGGGGGTAAATGCCGTTCAACCGGATCAAATCTAATGATTATCGAAATATTTCTTTTTTCTTCTACCCTTCTGATACTAACGTTTGTTATTTTGCAGTTGAATCACATATATTTTTCAACTTCTACTTTCACATACATTATTCAATCGACTTGTACACACATTTTTTTTACAATGAGTATTATTTTAATTAACTCATTATTAATTCTTATTATATTTACATATTCTCATTGTTTTACACCTATATTAGTACCTTATATATTCAAATATAATATTTTAATATCTTTTATTTTCACTAAAATATAAATTATTAATAACAGAATATTTACTTCATTACTACAATAATTAATTTTTTTTCCTATATCAATAATTTGTAGCGGTTAATTAAACTGCTACAAATATTCAAAAGAATTAAAATTGATTGGCGGCAAAACTTTTTTGCCAAAAAATGGTGGGAATTATTTGTAGCGGTTATGAACCGCTACAAATATTCAAAACAATTAAAACTGATGGCAGCAAAACTTTTTTGCCAAAAAATGGCGGGAATTATTTGTAGTGATTATGAACCGCTACAAATATTCAAAAGAATTAAAACTGATGGTGGCAATTTTTTTTTTCAAAAACATATTTTGTAGCGGTCATTTAACCGCTACAATATATTGATATAATTAGTAGCGGTTTTATAACCGCTACAAGTCTGAACAAAATCAATTTGTAGCGGTTTGAGAACTACGACTAATCTCTCAAACCAGACGTCAGCGCAACTCATATAGTGTCGGTCATTGGGAACTGCTACAGATATAGTAGCAGTTTTTTTGTAGCATCAGGATGTTTGACCAACATAGAGTTGATCCAGTGGTGTAAGGCTCTGCTAGATCTCTCTAGATCTCGAATTTAAGTTTTAGAAGAGATACTTGTGTTGAGAGGAGAAGTGTGAACCAGATACCGGATTAGGACGTGCGTTAGACTGGATCAATGAAAGGTTTTTACAAAAAAAAATAAATAAATTGGGCCCTTAGATTGGATCAACGAAAGGTTTTCACACAAAAAAATTTGGGCGATTAATAATAATACTTGCATGAAGCTAATATAATCTTGCACATATTATTGTAACCTGTATCATGGAAACAAATAAGAAATTTCAGAAATTTTTTTAGAAGTAATGTAATGAAGATTTAAATAACAAAATATTTATATACAAGTAAAAATAATCATGAATAATTTTTTAAAGCAATATAATATAGTAGGGTGCATCAGCAATATATATAGAACTTCGATCTCCCGTTTCACCCACCCAAACTTGGAGCACATATTTCCTAATGGATGAGCACCGAACCATCGTTCATTTCATCAACTGGCGTTCTTTCGCCTCCTCCATTGTTGGTTCCGTCAACGCCGCCATTGCCTCCACATTTCCAACCCATGTGCATAATATCTTATGTGGTGGAGCCACATCAGAAAAATTGGGTCAACTCATGGTTGACTCTTTGGTGCTGTTAAATTAGGGCAACATTGCACCACTTTTTACACTCCAAGATAACATTGCTTCAAAAAAAACTTTCAGAGCAATATAAGGATGAGCTTTTGAAGAATAACTTTTATAATTTGTGAGGTAAGCATGTAAGAAAAGTCTTATCTCAACTTAGGGAAAAGGACTTTTGAAACTACGGTGTGAATGTTTTCTTAAACAAAAAGCCTAAGACAACAACATATCCATCTAAGGATGAGGCTCCAGTAGAATCACCATTTCTTCATAACATTGATGTGTGTCCTTAGCCAAAAAATCAGCACACCAAATCGTTTCACGTGGAGCATAACAAATCTCAATATCCCAATTAATATGAGTATATTAGATTTCTCCCCTATATAATCTCTGATATGAGCACAACCTCCTATCAGCAAGTGTAACACTTCTAAGGAGTCTGTATAGACCAAAACCTTTCATAGACCATATTAGATATCAGTTTTAACTAGAGTTTGAATCTTGAATAATGGTATATTATAGAACTAATTTTGTATGATTGTAATGCATTTATTTATATATCTCTAAAAATAATTTTCAGTTTAGAAATGCATAAAGGGTTTGTTAAATACATACTCATATATCACTTGAGAGAGCATTTATTTGGAGAATTTATTATGTCGCGGGGTGTCAATGGAATGTTAATAAATGGATGGCCACGTGCGACACAAAATTTTCGCTGGTTAGAAGAATTTTTGAGGTCCAGGTTAGAATAAAACAGATTGAATGAACACCATGATAGAAAGGTATGTGAGTTTTTTTTTTGGTCCCAAGTTTGTAGGGCCTTTAAAAGGTCAGACAAGGCTTGAAATTTGTTTAAATGCTTACTTAAAATGCATGCTTTTACCAGCACTACTAGTAGTGCAGTGGTATTGAGATTTATTTCTCCCCTTAGGTCCTTAGTTCGATCACCCTCCCCTTACCTTGTATCAAAAAAAAAAATGCATGCTTTTAAATAGCTTTTAAAGCCTATGCAACCAAATTCATATATAACCCTTCATACTTATTTACAATCATATAATATGTCTTAAAAGCTTAAGATATATTCTTATTGTAATATCAAGACTTAGTAAGAAAAAGAAAAAAAAAAGTCTAGTGGTAACAAATAGGAATAAGAAAAACTAATCATCTATTAACCAATGAGATATATTTTTTAAAATCGGCCAAACATAACAAGCATTATGTAAAATTAGATTTTTTTTTTTTGGGGTAATACTCGGGGCCATAGCCCATCAATATTAATGAATCAAAATGCTGCGAGGGTAGGAAACCCCCATTGCGTCCCTGTGCAGGAACTCATTTACATCAGCAGGAGTGTCTACAAACTGAACATACACCTCCTCTTGACTGAAACTATGACTAGCAAGAGCATTAGCACAAGTGTTGCCCTCACGATACACATGAATAAAAACTATCCTAAGAAACTTTACCATTATATTATACCATGAATATCTATCAGCAAACGCAGGTCCTCAGCAGCTACGCCATCTACCTGTAGCCGGCCTGTTCAACGTCTGTATCACAACTTCAGAGTCACACTCCACAATTAGGTGGTAAAGATTGTGTTTCTCAGCAAGCTGGAGCCCTGTCAATACAGCCCAATACTCAGCCACAATAGCTGAACAAACTCCTAATCTTCTTGAGTATCCCGAAATCCACTCACCCCTGGACCCTCTTAACAACCTCCCACATCCAGCAATTCTCTCCTTTCCTCTAGAGGCCCCATCCACATTCAGTTTAACCCACCCCGCATTAGGAGCAATCCAGCCGATGTTCACATCATTCCATACCCCACTTATCCTGCCAAAGTCCTTCTTTGCATGCACAACTTCATGCACATACCTCAATACCAATTGTCCTCTGCTTGGAGGCATTACAACGTTCTCATCAAACATGCACTTGTTTCTCCAGTTCCACAACATCCAGCAAGTGATACCAAACTTCAAACACTAGTCATTATCTGTTTTGGTCAGGTTCCAAACAAACCATTCCTTATCCCGAAGATTCCAGAATGCAGTAGCCAAACAATCCCCAGCTAAACATTCCCATACTTCCTTAGCAACTTTACAGTCCCTTAAAACGTGCATGGAATCCTCCTCTACCTCAACGCAATTATAGCAACTTGCACCTCCCCCCAAGATTCTGCTTTTTCTTACTCCAGTCAGTAATCTGTCATGACTCGCAGTCCATAAGAATACTTGGACCCGTCTTGGTCCTTTCCATTTCCAAACTTGCTTCCATATGTCCTCCCTCCTGTCCTCCTCTTTCCTCAATGCAGAATACATATCAGCTACAGAGTACTGATTTTTTAGCCTACTTCCCTACTTAATGACATCCCTCCCATTTCCTTTCTTTGGAGGAGGTACAGCCATAATGAGACCTCTTCCTTCCTCATTTACCCAAGTACTAATCCTTTCCATATCCCATTCGCCATTGCTACTCACCACATCCTTGACAGTCATCTCACTCACAGATGACGGTATACCGCTGATGCATTTACCAGCTAGAGTTACATCAGCATCCATCCACTTGTCAAACCAAAAGTTTGCATGCTCCCCATCCCTGATATCCCAATGCACATTCTGCAGAATTTCTGGCCATAATCTGCATACATTTCGCCAAATCTCAGAATCAGTCTTCACACTCACACATTCCTTCAGTAGGTCCTTACTCCTGCCATATTTCCCGATCAGTACAGTAGAGCATAGGCTGGTAGGCTTGGCGATAATATTCCAAGCCACCCTCCCAAGCAAGGCGTCATTCATGGTTTCAATCTTCCTCATACCATATCCTCCATTCTCTTTCCTTCAAAATATCAGATCCCAGCTCACCGCTGGTATATTTCTTTTTCCATCCTCATTTTTCTAAATAAAGTCCCTCTGTAGCCTCTCAATCTGCTTATTCACACCAGTAGGGAAGTGTGAGTGTTGCATATGGTACACAGACATTTGGTTTGAAACTGACTGAACCAAAGTTAATCTGCCGGCTAGGGAGAGCATTTGCTTCTTCCAGCTGCACAGCCTACCTTGTAATTTATCAAGGATGTGCTGAAACTTCATTTTGTTATCCCTACCCCCCGACATGCACGCACCTAAGTATTTTCCTAGGTCCTCCATTCTTTTAAAACCTGAATATGCATACACTTCATTTTGCACCCTATGGTCTACATTCTTTGAGAAGAAGATGCTTGTTTTCTGTAAAATTAGATTTTACTTCTTTTACTCTTCCCATATAAATTGCGCAAACTCCTTTTACTAAGATTATAATATTTCATTTGGCTATAAAATAAACTCATAGCAATTTTTATGCTTTAGTGGATAGCCAAATTAGGGGAGAGGAGTGAGTTAGTGTCGCCATCGGCGATCGAAGAGAACGTGTTTCGAGAATAGATGATTGGATGGAAGATGACTTGAGGGATACGGATGGAGGAGTTCGATCACGTCGAGTGATGAGGGCCGGAGGTCGCGGGTGATGGTAGAGAATACTAAATAAGGACCGAATATCGTTCTACTACCTGAGTGCAAGAGGAGTCTGGCAGAGAAGTGTCAAAAATAACTCAGTCACTGTTCTTGGCCGTATGATACGCGAGGATGTGCTGGAACAAAAACTGCAGCAACTGTGGGGTGGGATCCGTAGCATAAATTTTGGCTCTGATTATTTCGTGGTCAAGTTCAGTAATCAGGAGTCCTATGATTTAGCATTGATGGGAGGGCTGTGGAGGATTCATAATCATTATGCCATCGTACAACCCTGGAAGGCTGCCTTTAACCCCAAGGCCGAAGTGGTGTCGAGCATAGCATCGTGGGTTAGGATACCAGAGTTGCCGTTAGATTATTATGAGAAATGTATTCTCTATGTGATTGGTAGTCAAATTGGTCATGTCCTTAATTAAGGTCAACGCAACAACCATGAGGAAGACAAAGGGTTGTTTTGCGCGCATGTGTGCAATTCGACTTGAAGAAACCATTGCTCCCATGCATTATGACAAATAGAGTGAGGAAGAAAATAGAGTATGAGGGTTTGCTTGTGACCTGCTTTAGTTATGGGAAATATGGGCATGTTTCTGAACATTGTACCGTACCTGTTAGAACGGTACAGCAACGCCAAGAGTCAGGTGCAAATGACGAAGTACAAGGTGGGGAGCAAGGAGCGGCTGTGGCAGTTTGGAGAAGGTGGGGGATACGGCGGTGGCATATGATATGGTGAGTGGATGCTTGTGCAACGCCAATACGCCATAGAGAGGACGACGGCTGGTGAACGTTGACGGGTTAGGAAGAGGCGGGCGCCGGATTGTATGCAATTAGCAAATACGACCAGCGGGGTTAAAATGCATTTATGATGATTATTATTTTTTGATACAATATGAATATTATTTTATATTAAGAAGTGATTTTTGGAATTATAGCTTAAAAGGGACAGAAAATTCATATTTATTATTATTTCTACTGTTTTTTTTTTAAATTTTTGGGAATAAATAATACTACCTCCCGTCCCAAATATAAGACATACTTTATAGTGTAATTTACATCATAAATTATGTTCTATATCTAAGACCGGAGGAGTACTGTATTATTATTTGCTTCATAGGATGATCGGCGGCATGGAGTGTCTCCAATGTTTGCTTTCTCCATTTTGACTCCACTAAATTTAAATGGCATTGTTTGGCTTATTGTACAAATGTGGGCCGCTTTTATTTCAATCTCATGCCCTCGTGTTCATCGACCAGTGCATGAAGTTCATCATTTTGCCTCCAAATGCCAGAAATGAAATCTTGATCGGAGGAAATTGAAATCCCCAGTGAGTTTTTATTTCAGTCTCTCATGTTCTTCATTGGTTATGCTCTATGTTTTTATTAGTCCATGTTCACCCCTTTTAATTTTATTTTTTCGCTGGTTGCTTGTTTGAAAAAATCATTTGTCGTGTTGATGAGAGTGGAGACAAAATTATAATAAAGGACATAAAATAGCTCAAATCTAGGATCGAAAGAGATGAAATCATTTTTGGCAAAAAAAAAAAAAAAAACAGATGAAATATTACCTTGACACCAAATTGAAGTTCTCGTCGTGGCAATTGGCAAACTGCAATAAATCAATTAATTTCAAGTTTCAGAATGAAGGGGAAGATGGATGATCAACTGACAAAGAAGATGCCAACAATGAAGACCTTCTAACACCCACCCCTCCAGGGCAAGAAATTGGAGTCATAAAGCTAGAGAAAGGAAATTGAAAAAAAGGACCAGAGAAGATGAGATGCACCACTTTAGAGTTACCGGACTTGGAGTGGTCCTTTCGGATCCTTGTTGTCGGATTCGGACTTCCATCTTCTTTAATAACACATTCTTGATTGCTTAGACCACTCTAGATTCTTAGATTTCCGTCTCTTTCATGATCGCTCTCCTCGATTCTCTTCACTTCCTCCATCAATTCTGCACCATCATCCATCTCTTCTATGCTCTGACACTTCATGCAAGGAGCTTCTATGAAGCTGTGATGGAGCAAAGGCGTGGCTGAATTCTAAGTCCTATGAGGTAGTGAACGTCAGTTTGGAGCTTAGAGCTTTACAAGGGAGTATTATGTGTCCTATAGAGATTGATTTTGTGATGTAGAGATTGATTTTTAGTGATTGTATCTAGATTAATTAGGATTTGTAAACTGGATCTGAGTTGTGATTTGCACCTCTAATTTCATAGGCTCCAAAATTAATCTAACTTAATACTCCGATCCCCCCTTAATAGTTTATGTGGATTCCATTTTTAAGCTCAAATGGATAGAAAGAAGGGGAAATCCATATGGAGGCCCTATTAAGGCCCACAATGTCAAAAAAGGCCCTAACCACTTTCACAGATTAGAAAATGCCCTAGGGCCTTGATGGGTATTAAGTTAAAAAACGAAATGACATTAATATCCCTGGATTAAAAAATAAAAAGGAAGTCTGGAAAATAACACTCTGTTTTTGGCGCCTGATCAAAAGGAAAAAGCTGAAACGTAGAACGTGAGGGAGAGACGCAAGGCAAACATGGTTATGTCTGAACCTTATATTTGCTCAACTCAGCGAGGAAGCGAACGTTTATATTCCCACATGTGTTCTGATCATCTACTGCGTTAGGCTCAACTCAGTGGGTTTCTATTTTGTTCCTGAACATATTTTTCCACTTAGAAGGTTGGGTAGTTGAAAGGTTGGAGCTTGGCTTAATTTATGTTATTATCGGCTTGAAAATAGATAAGAAATACTAAGTTTTTCATCAATATATCATCATCACCATTCTAGTTGGACTTTAATCATTGTAGGGTAGGGTGGAAAAATGTTGCTCTGTTTCTTAGCTTGAAAACAGAGGGAAAGGTGTGTTAATGGGAATAGGATGAAACTACATTTGGTGCAAAAACGCTAAAAAGGGATAGTTGTTAATAGATGTTGTTTTAGTTGTTAATAGATGCTGTTTTAGTTGTTAATATGGCTGATATAGTTGTTAATACAAGGTGAATGTTAAAACGCTGTAGGTTCTACTTGTTTTTGGGCATGGAAACAAAGGGAGGTCTGTTTGTTAGGGGGAATGATTGAATGTGAAAATGCTGAAATGAGATTGTTGTTAATAGCTACATTTTTAGTTGCTAATGTGACTGTTAAAGTTGTTAATACTAACTTTATGTTGCAGATCATAATTAAAGATGACTAGTATTTCAAGGAAGGACCTATTATGTTTCTTCCATGTGGGCGGTAACTTTGTTCAGGGGGGAGGACAAGAAAGTGATTATGTTGGTGGAATGGTAAGAACAAAATGCATTAAGGAAGGAACAACATATCAGGAGTTGCAAAAAATAATAGCGTCTTTAATTGGGAACGAAAGTATTGACATTTTCGTGAAGTTCACACTTAGCATGGATACATCTACATTTGTTGAGCTTGTAGAAGATGAATGGGTAGAACATTTAATAAGGTATAATGAAGAATATTGTCATGTGTACATTGAAGAAAATGAGAATAATGACAATAGACCATAACGAATAGATGTTCAAATGGAAGAACAAGAAGTGTAAATCTTGTTGTGTTAAGAAATGTAATTTGTTTGTATATAAATTGTCATTACTTGGTTCTCATTACTTGCACTTATACATGTTGGTTGTCGCAAGAGTGATCAAGTTTTTGGAGGTGCAGCTGGGTTGTCTATATCTCCCCCTCAAATGTTCAATAAAACTCAAGAGTTGCTATCATTGCTGTGTTGTTCGCAAAGTGTGCCATTAACCAGGCCAGAAATGAATCATTATAAATGGAAGGATTTGATAATGGGAGAAGGACAAATTTTTGCGAATGCTGTGACCCTCCATGAAACGTTGTACAAATTCAGCATTGCACACAAGTTTTCCTACAAATTTGTGAAGAACAAGCCAAAGAAGATAATAATGAAGTGCAAGGTTGATGGTTGTCCCTGGTACATGGGTGCGTATTCAGCGGGAGAACGTCAAGATACCGAGTTCCTAATCATCAGAACATACAGAAGTGAACACATACACCATGCACAGGATAGCCTTATTGTATCTCATCCACCTAAGTGTAACTTGACATCATTGCTTGTAATTGATGATTTGAGATGTAATATTGAGAAGACGGCTAATGAAATTTGAACTGACTTGTATAGCGAGTATGGGGTACGGCTGAACTATCATCAAGCATATAGGGCGAAAGAAAGAGCCGTGAGGCAATTACACGGATGAGTAGAGGACTCTTACAAGGTCATTCCTTGGTTGTGTGACAGACTCATAGAGAGTGATCCTGACACAGTTGCAAAGTGGGAAGGGTCACCCAATAACAGATTTGAGAGGCTATTTATTGCATATGATTGCTCTATTAAAGGTTTTGTATATGGTTGTTGGCCAATACTATATATAGATGGATGTCATATTAGTGACCCTTATAGGGGAACAATGTTGTCAGCTTGTGCGTATGATGCAGACAATGAAATGTTTCCCTTAGCATATGGCATTGTTAGTGGTGAGACCTATGATGATTGGACTTGGTTTCTAAATAATGTAAAATAGATTACAGGATCAATGGTGATAACAATTGTGTCTGATCGGAATAATTCCATTATTGGTGCTGTAAAAGATATATTTGGCACCGAGAGACATGCATTTTGTTAAAGGCATGTGAAGGAAAACTATAGTGCATAGTTCCTGAAAATCAATAAAGGGGTGACACGTACCTCTGGGAATAGCAAGGAGTTAGCATTGCACCTCCTCGATGGAATTGCGTATGCAAGGCTAGTTGAAGACTTCACTGTTGTGATGGGAAATTTGAAATTTTTCAATCCACAATTGGCACAATAGGTTGAGACTCATGGGGACGTTGATCGATGGTCTCTAAACAAGTTTCCTTTTAAAAGGTGGGATAACATAACCACTAACATTGCTGAATCGTTCAATGCATGGATGGTGAAAGAGCAGAAGCACACTATGTCAATGTTAATACATGAGTATAGGGAGAAGTTGGCTGCGAAGTTGCTTGCAAGGAAGATGACTTTGGTGAATTGGAAAAATGGTGTAGGATCTAACATATAAAAAAATTGATGCAACATGTGAACTTTGCAAAAAATATGCATGCAACATATTATGGGGAGAACCAGTTTGTGGTTGAAACTAGACGCGGTGATGCCTTAATTTATGTTGTTGTTGATGTGGTTGCAAAAGAATGTTCTTGTTTAGCATGGAAAATGAGTGGACTACATTGCCCACATGCATGTGTAGCAATTAAGGTAGTTAATGGTAATGTGTACACATTTGTAGATGATTGCTTTACACTTTCAGCCCAAGAGAAAATTTATGCACATAGCATGCGGCCAATTGCAACACATGATTGTCCACATGTTGATGCGCCGACGGTGACCCAAATGCTAATAGAGACTTTCTTGGAGCCTCCAATTACTACAAGGCCATGTCGTAGACCTAAAAGAAAAAGGTGGGAGTCTCAGTTCCAAAACAAGAAGGTTTATCATTGTGGTAGATGCCATGAGGAGGGACACTCCGTCAAGACTTGCAAGAATCCAAATCCAAGCTGATCATTGATGGTGCCTTGGGTGTTTCTTTTTTGGGCATTGCGTCTCACACTCTTTTGTTGTATATGTCTTTAGATAGAAATCGACACCATATTATTTTTGGAGATGGTGTGTGATGTTGCCATTATGAATTAGTAGATGCATTTGGTGTTGTAAATGAAGGTTGGATAATATTGTCACAATTGTATCCAAGTCTCATTTATGTACACATATTCATATTGTCTTGCAAATGTAAATGACGTTGAAAAATATATACAGCTGGATATTGTTGTTATTAGGGACTGATGTTGTTATTGGGGACCGATATTGTTGTTATCAGGGACTAATATTTGTTGTTATAAGTGCCCCCTGTTATTATTGTTCACACCCCCTGATATTGTTGTCAACACCCCCTGATATTGTTGTTAACACCCCCTGTTATTGTTGTTAACACCCCCTGATATTGTTATTAGTGCCCCCTGTTATTGTTGTTAAAACCCACTGATATTGTTGATTGCCCCCTGATATTGTTGTCAACAACTCCTGATATTGTTGTTAACACCCTCTGTTATTGTTGTTAGTGACCACTGTTATTGTTGTTAGTGACCCCTGATATTGTTGTTAGTGCCCTCTGATATTGTTGTTAGTGTCCCCTGATATTGTTGTTACCAACCCCTGATATTGTTGTTAGCGCCTCCTGATATTGTTGTTAGTGACCCCTGTTATTGTTGTTAACAACCCCTGATATTGTTGTTAGTTCCCCCTGATATTGTTGTTAGTGACCCTTGTTATTGTTGTTAACAACCCCTGATATTGTTGTTAGCGCCCCTGATATTGTTGTTAGTGACCACTGTTATTGTTGTTAACAACCCCTGATATTGTTGCTAGTGCCCCTGATATTGTTGTTAATGCCCCCTGATATTGTTGTCAACCCCCTATTATTGTTGTTAACAACCCCTGATATTGTTGTTAGTGACCCCTGTTATTGTTGCTAACAATCCCTGATATTGTTGTTAGTGCCCCCTGATATTGTTGTTAGTGACCCCTGATATTGTTGTCAACACCCCCTATTATTGTTGTTAGTGCCCCTGTTATTGTTGTTAGTGACCCCTGTTATTCTTGTTAACACCCTTGTTATTATTGTTCACAAATGACTGATATGCCTCATACATATGACTTATATGCCTTATACGAATGACTTTCAACAATTATAGAAATGACTGATACAAATATCTGATTCAGGTAAAAGCCATATTCTTAAGAAGAGCAATCTGAAAATAAGGCAATACTCTAACTCCTTAACATGCACTGACAGAGTCTCCAATAACAAATATATAGGAAAAAACTCATCACAATCAGATGTAGTAAACAATAAGCATTAGACACATAGAAACTTGAGACACTTTTGCCTCAAATTTTCACTATTATAAACAGATTTAACAAAATGTTTTGTAAAGTTAACATCAGTAGGCTATTTGCAAAAGAACAAAAGGTGAAGGTCATTCTCATGAATACAAAAGGAGTCATAAATATACATATGTGTCCTAACAACTATACCCCCTAATGTCTTTTCTTTTGCTTCTGGTAGTCCTCCATTAAAGACAACACTTTTTGCCGATGGTTGTTGCGAGGATGGGAGACCAGCCACCACAAGAACCACACCTTCAATTCACGAAGTTCTTCGTCGGTGTAGAATGGCATTGTGTGCCCATCCTCGCCTTGCTCTGAGCCATCCCACATTTGTAACTAAGTAAGCACATGAACCCCACAAGAGTGCCTGAAATAAATTAGACAGACGGGTTCTAGTCAAATCAGCCATCAAACTTCTAATGTCGAATGTAAAAAAAAACCACCTAAGAAACATACGTGTCCCTTTGGACATGGACTTTAGCCTATGTAACATCCTTGGGGATTTTGTCCTCATCTTCTAACAACTGTGGCTTGACCTTTCGGAGTATATCCATGAAACGATTGCGCTGAAAAGGAAGTTCAAACAGTTAGATATGTTTACAAGTTTACCAACTAAACAGATATTGAATTTCAATTGAACTTACCACTTAAGTCGCCATCAGTTCCTTTGGTTCAAGGGATGATTTCTTTTTTGGCTTTTTCTTGGTTGGCAATTTGGTTGGATGTTCCTTTTCATATTGCATCCGATAATAAGTTCTGTTCTCAACCAAGGAGTCAAGCGTGTAGAAAGCCATAGTTGTCGTATTGAGGACATAACAAAACCAGTGATTTAGAAAAAGACGGGCCAAATATGAAATGACAGTCACCAATGTTGTATCCTACATGTTCAAGAAGAATTTGCGCAACATTGGATTCGACTGTCCATTTCAGGTCAGGACTAATCATTTTGTCCATGAAGTCGGCTGTGAAAATATGTCTATGGACTACACCACCCCATGCTCTAATTGGTCGGCAACTAATGTCTTTGCTACAATAGTCATCAGCTACATTTGGGAGAAATAAACCAACAAAAACATATGGTCATGTGCATGCAAATGTTTTTATAACCAGAACTTTTTATATAACCTAAGTCTTGCCAGAACCTTTCAAATACCATGAAAACATAAATGTAAGTCAAAGCACTACATTGTATTTGAATTTGCATGTAAGTTAGCATAAGTAGCTTAGTTTGATAGCCAAGCTGATGAAGTGTCATCATGAATTTTTAACTGAAATAGTACAAAACACAGCGACTATTGTTCTCATTTTTTTAAATACTATTAGGAGTTCAGCAATGAAAGTCACAATGCAGCCATCACCAATAAATAACAATGATATAGTTTGATATATAAAGGGGCCGTACCCGATCACTATCCAAGCTCGTGGATTTAGACATTGTAGCTCTTTCCTTTTGAGAAAATAGTATTGCATGTCCACAAATTCCCTAAATTACAACATTTGACAATGTTAATCAAAATATACATTTTCTGTAATGACAAGTTATTCCATGTGAAATAGTAAATGAAACTTACTCCGCAGCCCCATATTCACTAACGGTCTTTGTGCACAACTCATATAGAGTGTCCTTCTCATCGTATGTCCTCTTCCCCTTGGACTTCCGCTTTGGATCGATCCAAGGGGATTTCAAAATGCTACTAGGGGTTATTACCCTCTGAGATCTCCTCAATTCAAGCCCAGGTTCTTTGACCTCTTCTTGTACAGGTTTACTTTGGTGTTCTGGAACAGCAGCGTCTTCACATTGTTCCCCGGCAAGACCAGCGTCCACATTAGGTGTCTCCTCTCCATGTTCAGGGACATCGTCAACATCAATAATGTTTTCAGTTTCATCTCCCTTGTCTATGTCATCTCCCTCCTCTATGTCATGTCCATTGTCATCGCCAGACTCCCTGGAAGTAGATGGCTGTTTGTTGGGTGCGCTACCTTCATGCTGGCCTTCTTCAGACAATCTATGTTGAAGCACCAGCATTTCTTGTTGCAAGTTGGATAGCAGCCGTGCATATGCCGTACGCACTACCTGGAAAAACATATATGCCTTATTACATCATATATCACAACATCAACATTTGCAATGAAACAAGTTAAAGATTAATTCTTGTGACACATTACCGGGTGCGTAAACATCGTGTTAGGGTCAAACGATGTTGATGAAGGGACTGATGCCTGAGGATGTGGCTAACTAGGCTTGACGCGAACCAAGAGGCCTTTTTTACTTCTTTTCTCGACCAACACTCTGCTCTTCACCTTTTCGTCGGTCCAAAAGGCCATGGCCGACTCATATTGAGAGGTTATAATGTTACCCAACGAGAAATTTTGGAAACAAAAGAGCTGAACAAAAAATGATTTCAAATAATTAGTAAGAACAGTTATACATTAATGAGTCAGGTGCACATGCAAATATAGTCAAAGACAACTTACCATGAGGAAGTATAGGCATCCGCCTACAGTTTTACTTTGTTTTCTCTTGGACTTTTGGGAATCCTTCTTGAACTCATGTATCTCTTCGCAGAGTTCTTGAAGTATGAAGGAGGACCAATCAAAATCAGCGATTGCATCCTTAGTCACCGTCATCAGCTTCAAAAGACGTCACTGACATAAATGGATGCACTGGGCGCTAATAGGGTACCCAAGGCGAATAAGATAAATAGAAACTCAAAATTTTCGTCTAATTTTTCTACCAACAAATCTCCAGTTTTTTTGTACTTAATCTTCTTGTATACACTCCTAAGGTGACCGAAAATTGTGTGCTGGTCGTTGATGTTAAATTTTATGGCCCCCCCAAAAGGAAGACCCATCAATTGATGGATCTGTTCTGCCCTTATCACTTGGGTCTCCCCACAAATGCACACTTCCTTTGTAGGGGGATCAAAACAGGTCATATATTGTGCACATAAGGAACGGTTGATCTGTCGGCAGCTAATATTGACCAACCTATCAAACCCGATCGCCTTTAGCCTTCTCATCGCCTCAGGTCTTCCCTTCAAGTTATTGCAAACTTGGATGAATGTGTTTGGCGCACATCTAGTTAGAAAGGGCACCAAATAATTCTTCACTTTCACCGGGGCTCTAAGTTGTTCAGCCCTCTTTGTGTATTCAGCTTTTTCCTTCAAACTTAGCCTCTTCCAGGCTTCTGTAATTTGTACACTCATTCCTTTTAAGTTAGCCTTCCCCTTGCCCTTACCCTTATGCTGTTCCTCACATTGCTTGAAGAATTCTTCAATGAATAGGTTGTACCCAGAGAACCTTGGATCCCTTTGTGAAGTTGTTGACATGTTGTTGCTTCTTATATTACAGCCTTGTTGCTCGTGTACCTACAACAATTGTAAATGAAATTCATTTAAAATTACCCTTGAAGCCCATAATTAACTTCATGTGCAACACAATACAAGTGATTACAACAAACATAATTCAGAACTCAACATCATTTGCTATAGTGAGAAACAAATTAGATTGAGGTTTTGTATCGAAAATCCAATCGTATGGACATAAATTTAGCACAAAAGACAGATTTGTAGCAGTGCAATAAACTAAACTAAGGTTCACAAGTTCAACAAAAACCTGAAAACTATTATTTCAGCTATTTCTAACATGCACCCCCTGAAACTAATGTTGTTAAGGCATAAATGATTTGCTACACTTTCTATCTAAACTATTGTTATATCCAATGAAGGTTTTTTTTCTCAAAACAATTTGGATATCTAATTTGAGTAGAGATTACAATCAAGACTTTAGCAAGCACCTAGTTAGCGTTTATCAATATGCTTAACCTACTAAGAAAAAAACACAATGAAGTTGTGCATGGAAGAAGAGTGTTGGAACCACAATTGATTACAAGGCACTCAATAGACTTCAAACAGAATGCCGCTATCCCTACTATCCAGTATATAAGGCACTTTGAAGAAAAGGTTTATGGTCCATTTTACAATTAACACTACAACACGTAAAGATACTATAGCTTCTAAAACCACTATTTTAAGAAGCAAAACAATTGGGAATGAGAACATTTGCAAAAAAGAAGAAAAAGGACAGTAAAGAGCCAGAGCAGAAGTTAACTCATAATAGTTATGTGAACAATTGTTTTATATAAAAACATACTCATCTTCCAAACAATTATTTCAATCACCCAACAAAAAAGAGTATTTATAAGCTGCACATCTTTTAGAATACATTCCTCTGCAATTAACTTACAAAGTATAAACTACATTTACACTATGATTTCTTCATGTCAATTAAAGATCAAGGCAAAATGATAGATTCAGAATAAAAAGGAGCTTTGGATAATCACGTTTTATATCCCTAAAAAAATGCATATAATGACCATGAAATATAAAGTGAGATACCATGAAATATAAGACAGGAAAATTGCGCATAGAGAGGGAGAACGTGAATTGGTTGTCTCTCTCCCCCTTGCTAATGCCAAAGTTTCATCAAATCAAATGGAAATGGTTGACGATAAAGTTACATATATATTACAAGACAAAGCCGATGGACAAGGGGACCCAACTGTAGTGTCCTCTCCATAAACTCAGTCAAAGAGGGCGACAGTGACAGAGGCCTTCTTGGTTCATTCATTGAATACTCTGCTGGAATTTTGGACCACAAAACCATTTTTGAGAAACAGATTCAGTAGAAGCCAAAGCTAGTAGTTAGTTTTAGTTTGTTGGCATGGCTTGGTCATAAGAAAATTCGGTTTAACGAATCTAAATTCGCCATATATGTTCTTAATATGTGCTTGAAATCATATCTACTACTCATTCTACTTATCAAAACAAAACTCTGTTTTGATGGAAGCGACTCGCCAAACATGGTTTTGTTAGGTAGCAGAGTATTCAGATACACAATAATTTGGCTTACTTGAAAATTTAGAAAGTAGGCCATACGTAACAACACCTTTGGGTTTAATTGCCACCATCAAAATATTATAAAATTAAAATCATATTTGTTATTATTCTTATTAAATTAAATAGGTAAAATTACGTGCAGGTCCGAAGGACCAGAAATAAATACAATTAGGTCCCTTGAAATCACCAAATTACACAGAAGTCCTTAGGGACTTTTTTTTTTTGATATTATTTGTATTAACAACAGGAAGTGTCATATTTACAACAGAAAGTGTCATATTTACAACAACATTTAAACACCTGGATTTTGTTTCAAACTCAAGTCCCTAAATGTACAGAGGTCATTTATAACAGAAAAATGCTAGATTTACAACATGAAGTGCTATATTTACAACAACATTTAAACACCTAACCATTTACAATAGAAAAAACCATATTTACAATAGGAAGTGTCATATTTTGTCATATTTACAACAAAATATTCATGAAATCCAGGTAAATTTAACAAAATCCAGGTACAACAAAATATTCATGGATTTTGTTTCCATACAAATAATATCAAAAAAGTCCCTAGAGACTTTTTTGATATGTGAATTTCTATTGGAACTTTCATGAATATGTTGTTGTAAATATGACACTTCCTGTTGTAAATATGGCTTCTTTTTGTTGTAGATAGCCAGCTTTTAAATTTGGTTGTAAATATAGCACTTCCTGTTGTAAAGATAGCCCTTTTCTGTTGTAAATTAAATGACCTCTGTACGTTTAGGGACTTGAATTTGAAACAAAATCCAGGTGTTTAAATGTTGTCGTAAATATGACACTTTATGTTGTAAATATGACTTTTTCTGTTGTAAATGGTCAGGTGTTTAAATGTTGTTGTAAATATGACACTTTTTGTTGTAAATATGACACTTTCTGTTGTTAATACAAATAATATCAAAAAAGTCCCTAGGAATTTCTGTGTAATTTGGTGATTTCAAGGGACCTACTTGTATTTATTTCTGGTCTTTGGGACTTGCACGTAATTTTCCCAATACGGATGTACCAAAGGTACTTGAATCAACTTGTGGGAGTTGTTTCAATTTAATTAAAGGTCACATGTTTGATTTTTTGGGAATGCAGTGACATAGATGGTAAGATCTCAAGCCTGAATGGGTCCTACCAAAAGCTAATATGGATTAGTGTACTTCATAATCTTTTGAGGGGTTGGCTACGATAACAGATGCTCACAAGTCACAACAAAATGTTAAATAGCATGCTGTGTTGCTATTTAGCACAAGCAAAAAAACCATGTGCTTTCTGTACATCTAAAACCAATTAACATAGCCTTGTTTCAATAGGTGGGAAACCAATCTAAAATCAATTAAAGAAAAATAAATTAAAAAGAGGATTTGTTCAATAAGGAGGCAAAAGTAAACCTATTGCAGCAATCAAAAAAATTACAGAGATTCACTTAGCTTTACTCTACTAGATATCTACACAAACCTCTAAAAGCTTGAAAAGATGCTAATTTACCTCTAAAAGAAGAAAACAAACTTTTTGCTCTTCAACCGAAAATCACAACACCCAGCAACTTGAACTCGCAGGATCGATGCTTGGCTTTGATAGACTGAAAGGCTGTAGGAGACGTATGAATGCACACAAAAATTAAACAAAGTTCATAAATATACCAACATTATACTTTTCTTAAAAAAAAGGGACAAAAAAACCTAATCCCCAAAATGTTACCTACAGGCGAACCACGACGGCGACAGAGACACACACGAGCTTCAGAAGGTCGACGGAGAGCAAAGAAGATGGCGAGTCGGCGTCGAGCACAGAGAAGGGAGTCGAGCGAGCGAGGGAGATGGGGTGATTTTGAGATTTCCCGTTCCCCTTTTTTTCAGATTCATATTCGGTTTTTTCGTCATTTCCCTTTACAATTGAATGTCAGAAAGGGCCCTAGGGCCCTTTCTGATCTGTGAAAGTGGTTAGGGTCTTTTTTGACATCGTGGGCCTTAATAGGCCCCCATATGGATTTTCCCTAGCAAGAAACATTCTTTCCCCTCAACCAATCAAAACATAAATATAAGGGGTTATGGCACAAAATTTCCATTTTAATTAGTTTCCAATGTTCCCAAACTTATTTTCTTGCTAGTACCCTACACAATTATTTTAATCTAATTGGAAGCATCAAAATCATCAAATTCCAACTGTAAATTGGTATCATGTTCAGGTCATGACTCATGACGAGAAAGTAAAAATAGTTTTTCAATCTTTCACTCTATTAACTATCATAATGTCACGCCTTGAAAACTATAAGGGCCACCAGTATGGAATATGAGTGAACTCACACTTTAAGCCTTAAACTTATAAACACACGATTCAAAATACATGGATCCTACCTATAAATTACATGGAGCATCTATCTCTAAATAAATACAAAAGTCTGGGGTTATGATTTCATCAGGTGGCAATACTTCGAAATGAGTGAGTGAACTTTAAATCCTTAAGGAGACTCTTCACGATTCAACAGGAGGTTCAAGGTCGGCAATATTATCTGAACCAAAGCAAATTTTCCGGTGAATAACGTCTCATTTTTATAATTTAATAAAATACAAGAGTAAATAATTTAAACATTTTTGTCTTCTAATAATAACAATATGACAATAACTTCGATCTCTATATCATATAATCATGAATAATAAGAAAACTCTATGTAAGATCATCAATCAACTGCCTTGAAATACGTAATAAATCGTTTTGTTTGACAAAACTGGTTTAAAATAGTAAATCATATATAAAATAGAACTTTATATAAAATATCGTTAATTAAATAATTTCAAATACGTAATAAAATATTCGATTTAACATAATCACTACTAGAAAATGTAAATTTTGCGGTGGAATTTATGAGGAACATTTTTTTCCTCGTAAATATTTGTATATTTGTGACGGAACTAAAAATCCCTCGCAAATCCAACAATTTTTGTGAGGGAACAATTGTTCCGCCGCAAAAAGGTTTGCTTGGTAGAACCTATTTTCCGTGGTAAAATTACTTCATTTTGGGAGGGAAATTTTGTTTCCGCCGCAAAAGTTGTGGTTTCTTAAGCTTTCTCCCCTGTCCGTTTCTCGCCGTCTTTCTTTCCTGATATGTGCTTCTTCTTCCACTGTCCTCAGCCGGCGACTGCGTGCTTATGCGGCCGTTCGACTCGTCAAATCCGTCGTATGTGGCTAGGATTGAGCAGATCAAAGCTGACTCGCGTGGCGGCAACGTGAAGGTCCACGTCCAGTGGTATTACCGGCCAGAGGAGTCAATTGGCGGGCGGAGGCAGTTCCACGATTCTAAGGAGGTTTTCCTTTCTGATGCTGATAGAAGCCAAGTGTACAGTTCACAGTTTTAAGAGCTACACGAAACTTGATGCTGTTGGAAATGAGGATTTCTTCTGTCGCTTCGATTACAATTCCTCCACCGGTGCTTTCAATCCTGACAGAGTGGTTGTGTATGCTGATTCATTCATTTTCTATATGATTGTTATCATATTATGATGTTATTTCCGCAATGCTTGAATTTTTTTGGTTGAAAATGTGCACTTTATCTAGTTGAGCTGCTAGTAACTTTATTTCGGCATCTAACAGTAAATTCAGACTATGCTTTGTTCGACGGTGTTGTGAGGTTTTATAGCACTGGTAGTTAAGTAGTTTTGTTTGTCAGTTATGACACTAATTATCCGTGGAGTCTTGTGTTTGTTGGAATCGTGAGCACTAACTTTGATCCTATTAATGTAGTTATGTGGTTTTTTATTTGATTCTTTGCTTGGAGTATGGAAACTTGACAACTTTGTCTTAAATTCTTGAAGGAGTGGGATCTAATTGGAATTTTGGTTCATGTCTTGACTTTTTAAGTTTTTGCTGTATGTACTGCAAATGTTAGATGCCCTACAACCCTGACGACCTAATGGTCCAGTGTGGGAATTCCAGTGATTGGTAAGATGGACATATAAGGTGATATTACTAATGATTGATTAAGCTTCTGCTCTATTGATTTGTCTAAGATCTATTACCTGTTTTATTTTGGATGTTTATGTCTGGTTCAGAAAATACATGCCATCTTCCTGATGTATTTTATTTTTAATTTTCAGATTGTAATTCATGTTTTACCTCTTTTCTTCTGGTTTCGTTTGAGGAAACAAGGTATTTTAAGTCAGTTTGAACCATACAGGCATCTGTATTCTTTTCGTAAGACTCTAGTTCTCAAAACTCCGTCTGTCTGTCTATATGTATGTGTACTCCAGCGCATTCACAGTTGCATTCTACGTTCAAAAATCTTGACTTAGTTCTGAGCCTAATCATGAAATGTGATTTTTAAGTAAAGATAAATAGAATACTAAAATGAAAATGGCTGGTGTCTCTTGGTTGTTTTTAAAAAGGGGATCTGTTTTCTTGTTACCCCAGTTGCAATTCAAAGTTTGCACATATAATAGCCTTAGATGGTGAAGGGTGATGAACTCTACTTGCTTGTATAATCCAAATTATTAAAATCTTTATCACCTATTCAGTCTATGTAAAATACTCATACGTGCTTGAAAGCGAGCTGATGGCTTAATTTCTGAGTGTTGAAAGATATGAATCATTTTAACTGAGGCATCGACATTTCAAGGTTTACCAGAAGGCTAATTGCAATGATTGGTCTTACAGTGTTTGTCAAGGCCGGGTAAATAGAAGAATTTCTGTCACAGCACATTTTCCCAAGAGATTTTGAAATTTGAAATTAGATTTTTTTATGTGGTTAAAGGTGATGTGGATATTTGAGTTCGAAAAAATGCAGTTCTCTTCAACGTAATATTCTTTGATCCAGGTTTCATCCTGCTTGTATAGATATGACTGTGGAGGAAGCCAAAGGGCTTGAACACTAAGGCTATGTTTGGTTCGACGGAGGAAAGGGGAAGGGGGGATTTTAATGGAGGGAAGGGGAAGGGAGGGATTTTAAAATTACCTTGTTTGGATTGATCAGAAGGAAGGGGAGGGGAGAGATTTTAATATTACCTTGTTTGGTTTAGGAGGGGAGGGGAGGGAAATTTTTTGACATTGACAACTATACCCTTATATTATAAGAAGGGTTTTAATGTTACCTTGTTTGGTTCAGGAGGGGAGGGGAGGGAATTATCTTCACTTGGACAACTTTTTTTATATTATAATTGAATTCCATTTTTTGAGCATCCTTTATAATCATTATCACACAAAAATAACAATATGACCCTGATCTGCATTCGTTACCAATTTAAAAATAACAATAAATTCTTCTATCAAAAATTGAACAATGAAGTTTAGCAAAAATATCAGATATAATAAGCAAAAATTTAAAACCAAACATTGTCAATACCAAAATGAGAAGTTCTTCACACCAAATTATTAATAGTGGCATCCAATGCCATCACAAAGCAAATTAAAATAATGTGGCATCAAAATCGATCAAAAGACATCCATCATAGGTAAAATAAAATATCCTTAAATTTATTTTCTAAGCAAATGAGCTAATCTAATCACTGAAAACCATTTGCATAATGACTTGCTTGCGTATAGAAGGGGGGCATTGAATCACTGTTCTGAGTTTGCTCAAATCGTTCATGAGGAAGCAGTAGATGATAGGGATCTTATCCTCATCACATCCACTCTCTTGAATCAGCTTAACAGTGTCCTCCCCCGAAATTTGTGACGTCGAAATTTGGGATGCATATCTATCTCGAAAAACTTGATTTCCTTCCCTCATAGCACAACCACACCTTGTATTTGCTCTGCAATTACAACTCCTTCAGAAGAAGTGTCTTTTGCCTTCTTTGCACCAACCCTTCTAGTCTTCTTTGAGCTCTCACCTTCCGCTCCATGAGAAGGATCATCAACTCCCACATCGTCCAAATTGACAGGAAATCTTGAAAAGCCAAATTATTTTGGGATAGAAGTGGATCGACCTCATTCTCAACTGGTGATGGTGGACCGGAGTGTGCTGGTTGAGGAATTGAGATACCCCTTTTCTTCATATTTTTCTTCATACTTGAAGAAGTGTCACCTTCATCTCCTGTGGCTCTATCATTTCCATAAAGAGCCAACATCCTTTCAACATTACAATAATTCAATGAAGGAAATAAAACCAAATGACATGACACAAAGTTTCAACATTACAATAATTCAATGAAGGAAATAAAACCAAATGACATGACACAAAGTTTCAACATTACAATAATTCAATGAAGGAAATAAAACCAAATGACACGACAACAAAGGAATAAATAAAGTTCAGTTCTCTGCATTATTTGCGTAGTCAGTCCATATTTGTTGAGCTATGGCATCTCTTATAAGTTCGCCCTGAGCTGCCTCACTTCTATCACCTCTCGGAGCACTATCTTCATGAGAGTGATCTTCACCTGCCAGTTCATTATCAACTTCACGGATAAGCTCTGCATCAGGGTCTACAGTCATCAAATAATTATGCAGAATGCAACATGCAACAATGATGACCTTTTGTGGCTTAATGCGATAATTTGGCTCTGCTGCACTTGATAAAATCACAAACCTTTTCTTCAATACCCCAAAAGCCCTTTCAATAGCAGTACGTAGCGATGAATGTCGAAGATTAAATAGTTCTTTATAATTTTGAGGTGGATTTCTGTCTGAATATTCTTTCAAATGGTACCGAACTCCTCTATATGGTGTAATAAGACCACTTGTTAACATGAATCCAAAGATCAACCAAGTAATATTTACCTTGAGGAATCTTAAGACAATCCTCTCGGCTTAATGCATCCTTTATAGTTCTTGAATCAGATGCTGTTCCTTCCCATCCAACAAGCACATAAGTGAACTTTAAATCAAAGGTGCAAGCTGCCAAGACATTTTGTGTAGGGAAGTCCTTCCTTCCGCGGTAACGAGGTGCATCTACCATACGTACTTTGGCACGAATGTGTGTTCCATCTATGGCCCCAACACAATCCTTCAAATATGGGTAGAATTTGTCATTACCATGAATTTCAGCAGGGACACTAGAGCCATTTGGTTGTAAAAGGAATTTATCTTCTAATTCAATAATGGCTCTTAGCACATTATGGAAATGACGGCTAACTGTCTCACCAGAGCGCCTAAACCAAAAGTTAACCACACGGTTTTTGGTTTTATGTGATAGGATGTAAAGGGCTTTAGCAACTTGTTCTTCCACACTGGAGAATCGGGTCGGCTTTAGGATACCATCTCTTTTTAACATATTACACAACCCAAAAAAAGCTCCAGGACCCATTCTAACAATATCTCGGCCACTAGGAGTATAAGCTATCCTATACATCACTTCTTCACGTACCCTCTCTCTAGCAGAATTCATACTGTAAGTTATTCTCTTCTTAATATTACATTTCTTAACCATATAATACTGGACAACAAGACAAATAACGGCGGCTACAAGTTTCTGACGCATTAGGAACCAATGTGTCACAAATTCTTCCTCTTCATCATCCATCTAACAAATCAACAACATTGTCCCAAATTAATTACCACAATGACTCGTAGAGCAGTAACTGAAAAGAGGATCATGAGGGATTGCATTGGTTGTCTTTGCAAGATAGTAATAAAAGTGGAACATTTCAGCAATAGGTACTCGTAGAGCAATTAATGTTCTGTTTTCTCAATATATTATCTGCATTATAAAGAAGTTAAAAGAAGAAGAAAAGCTTGAATATACATTTAGGCCACCATCTCTTTTATTGCACATTATATATGCTAATTTTGTATAATTCAGGTTATAAAAGGAATTGTTGATGGTTGCCAGCAATCTGATTGTGTGCTCTTAGGAGGAGAGTTATTGAATTAGAAGCCATTTGGTGTGGTAGCACAAACTCAACAACTAAAGAAGGTAAGCATGTGGGTTTCATTATGACTAATAATGAACAGATTTTCTCTAATATTGATAGCAGAACTAATGATTCAGGCCTATGTATTTAAAAAAAAGAACGAATGATTCAGGGACCTGATTTTTGATGTCCTATTAATGCAAACTGAATGATTCAGGGGCCTAATTTTTCAATGCCCTATTATTGCAAACTTAGTGGCATGAGCTGAATTTGCAGGAAAGGAATTGTGTGACCCAAGGGGGCTAACTGATGTTGGTGATGTGCCTGTCCAAGAAATACGAGATTGTGGAGTAGATGATGACAGATTAATGAATGTCATTAGTGACTCTGTTAAGCTAGTGATGGAAGAGGTAAACTATCATTCAGCTAATGTCTCCCTGGGTAAATATCATAATACTTGGAATTTCTATTTTTCTCTATCATTGTGCCGACTATAACATTCAACCAAACTTATTAAAGAAACACTTTTATTCTTTGGGACAGAACCACAGAAAACATTTGGTGTTTGAAATTCGTCTTCTAGAGTATATCAACACACAAAAGAGAAAAGATAATTAACCTCGGCGAGAAACAAAATAAGGATATAAAGAATGCAGTTTGAGATGTTTAAAAGCGAATAAGAGAATCTAAAAGCGCCAACAATAAATCAAATTCTGAAATTCACCTGGTATTGCCGAGGTAGAGACACCGTTGTCGAATCCAAGTAGAAGAGGAGATCTGAAAGTGAACGTGCGACGCGATGTCGCCTAGGTCTTCGATCTCGTCTCAAGGTTGAGCTGGCTTGCCGAATAGGGTTATGCACTTCTGCGAGACAGCGAGAGTGAGCCTGAGCATTATCATCGAATCGAATAGAAATATAAGGTAAGGGCTTGAGGGTATTTCTGGAATTAAAGTAAAAGACTAGGGACATTTTTGTCCTCTCATACAACAATTTTTATAATCCCTCCGAATCCGTCCGATTTGGGGGGGGGGACGTTTTTGAGGGAAGTGGGGGGAAAATTTTAAAAAATTTCCCCTCCCCTCCTAAAAAATATGATCAGCCAAACGAGGGGAGGGGACTAAAATCCCTCCATCCTCCTCCCCTCCCCTCCAATCCCCTCAAACCAAACAAAGCCTAAGGTATTTCTTGATTGTCTATATTCCTACTTATCTCTAAATTCCTTTAGAATTTTCCTTGCCATGCTTTAGGGGTAATTACTTGATATTGAATATTTTCCAATATCGTCTGTAAGTATGTTCATTTAAATGATCATGCACCTCTGTAGTTCTGCTATATACAAATACTGATTTTCATGAAAAAGTGCTCATTTTTAATCATATTCATGGTCAGCTTTGGGCCTCCTAAATACAATGCATATAATTGCATTTAGCCATGGATAGCACAATCCATCAGTTGACACCAGAAAGCATTAATGTTGTATCAGTAGCATAATAGCATTCATGCTTTGCCTGGTAATGCAGGTGAATACAAAACGCTACCGAAGGTGATAATAATTATATAAGCTTAAAATGAAGTAGAATTACGAGGGTGTTACTGGATGCCTCACTTTTCTAATCTTGGGTAAGGGTACAAAACAAAGATGGAGGCAATCCACAGTTGTCTTTCTGTTCGTGTGGCAAAAGACTGATATGGCAATCCATAGTTGTCTTATAAGAGGGTAAAGGCGTTAGAACAGACGGTGAGGGAGTAAGGAGCGACGATTAATGAGATGCGGACACTTCTCCCGTCTCTATTGAAGGACAAGGGTATGGGGTTGCCTCTTGGTGGTGATGACGATATTGGTGATGATGATGACCAGACTGCTGCTGTTTAGACTTTTTTTTAGTTTATTTTGGTCGCAACATTATAATTTGTAATATTTTGTTTTTGCTATACAAACTCTTATGATTGTTACAATTTATTTTTATGATATATAAGTCTTTTTATTTTCTAATTTTTAAAATTTTTTATGTAATTTTTTATTTTTCTGATTTTTTATATTTTTTTAAATAAATTGGAATTTGCGAAGGAAAAGATTTTCCCTCGCAAATCCTGAAATTTGCGAGGGGAAGATTTTCCCTCGCAAAATCCAGGATTTGCGAGGGAAAGGCTTTTCCCTCGCAAATACCAGAATTTGCGAGGGAAAAAATTGTCCCTCGCAAGTTTCAGGATTTACGAGGGAAAAAGACATTTTTCCGTCGCAAAATTGGTTTGCGAGGGCTATTTTTGCGACGGACACTTTTCCGCCGCAAATTTCATCGCAAACCAATTTTGTGACGGAAAATTTCCGCCACAAAATAAGGGGTTTTTTTTTGTAGTGAATCAATTTTAATCATATTTCTCAAAACCACATCTTTCCGTAGAACTTCTTACAGAACGAATGACAAGTGTGGTCATATAGGTCATGAGGGTAACTAACCAAGCATTGACACACAATCCATGAGGATAACTAACCAAACATGACTTGAAGCAATGAAACAAGCACGAATACACAGTCCATAAAACATGCGTAGCACAAAGCTATGAAACAAACACATGTTCAAAACCTATGATAACAAGCATGAGAACTAATCCCATGAATATCAAGCGAGCTCGAGGTTAATCATGGTGCACCAATAACTAACATTACTACGGTTAGAAACAGTGTTCTATATTTAGTCCTCTAAAAAACATTTTCAAACATGCTTGGGGCCAATTTATCAAAGTAGTAAAATTCTTCTTTCAAGATAATAACAACTTGTATCTCATACTTCATAATCGAATTCCCCAGCATGAAGGTTCATAAACAATATTTCAAAAATTTCCTTCAAATTCAATATGACAACATAAATCCTTTTCAATAATAAATTTTAGTTTATAAACTTTTGAAATATTGTTTGTGAACCAAATTTTACTGAAAAACTTAAATGATAGCTTTTGAAATAGACATGCATATGATCCTAAAAAACAGAGATGAAATAGAGGTCATAAACCACAAACCATGGCTTAAAACTCTAGATATTTGACATGCATGAGAGCTATGGTTTTCGGTAATTTAGAATAGAACTAAAGAGCCTAAAAAAAACCTGAGAAACGACCTCAAATCGACATGCATGTGAAGATCTAGTTACCACAAGCTTGATTCTATCAACTAGGAACGATTTCTATGGTTTAGTTCATTTGTTCTTCAATTTCAGCAAGCTTTTAATCTCAAAAACCGCACTAATCTACCGAAAAGAAGTTAGCAATAGGATTAGAAGACTCACATAAACCTAAAAATCCAGTTGGCATGTGAGTTTCAGACACTTTCTCTTCTTCCTTTGGCGATCTCTTTTTCTTCAGTGTTTTTCTATTTTCTCTCGGTCTCTCACTCTCTGTTTTGTCTCTCACTCTCAACTCTCTCCCTCCTTCAGCGTTTTGGCTGAATGTGAAATGGGAAGTGAGGGAGGAGTGTGCATATATGTGTGATGGAAAGAGAGAAATGAGCGTGTTAGAGGTGTGTGTCCGTGTCGTCCGAATATGTTTGAGAGAGTGAAGTGTGAGTGGGTGTGTATCATGTGTATATTGAGAGGGAGAGATAGAGGGTGTTGTGGGGCCACTCCAAAATGATCCATTTAATCTTCTTTGATCCACTTTTGCTTGCAACTTAGTCCTTTACTCATTTAGTTGGAAAAATTGGATAAGCTTTAGAAATTAATCCTTATTTGCATATAAGGATTTTTCTTCCTCAATTAGCTTCTCTAAGCCTTAAAATATCAATTCTAAAATTTCTAGGCCACAATTTATTCTCTAACTATATATTTTCCTTGAACTTTCGGGAAAATAGGCCATAAATTCTAAATAATGGCTTTAAAACTATTTAGGCCAATTTTTCGTAATTAAACCCTTAATAATATTTCTAGATCTTCAAAATAACATTTTATAAAGTTTCCCCTAATTTTTCAAGATCCAAAATGATATTTAATAATTATTTTAAATTTTTCCTGATGATAAGCTTAAGATTTAGGATTTTTATTGGCATAGCAGCCTATTTAACTCAGTCTTATTTCTAAATTTCTTGTCCCAAAATTTGGAATGTTACACATAATTTCATTTCTAACCATGATTTAGCCTTAACTTTCTTACGAATTAAAGTGTTATTAAAGAATCTACTTACATCATTCAACTTTTTGAAGACAAGCACCATTAATGTTTGCGCTATTCCACTCTGCACCCGGAAACACATGGAACCAATTATATATGTACTTTGCACCCTGAAACATATGGAACCAAATATATATATACATATATATATACATACATATATATATATATATATATATATATATATATATATATATATATATATACACACACACACATACATATATATATATATACATATATATATATTTGTGTTGTGTAGAAAATAAAGGTGGATGGTGAGTTACCTATGAAAAGAACTTACTAGATTTTTCTTCGTTTAGCAGGAAATGTTTCCGCTTCCTCATTAGTCACAATGTTGTCTTCTTCTCCCAATTCTTCAACTTCACAGGACCTCTTTCCATAAGAAATAAGAGAGTGGTAGGAAGGGATTTCACTGTTACCATTTGTGCTGCATACATTCATTGATTTGCGCCATTCTTCAACATCTTCCTCGCTTATCACACGCCCCCCACACTTGCTTATCACAAGCTTATTCCGACTTTGCAAATGAACTCCCCCTTCCCATTGTCCTTTCTGTATGCACCTATATTTTTGCGTGTAAAATATGAATTCAATCTGGCCATCGTCAACTATGAAGTTGCTATTGAGTGAATGAATCAGTAACATATGATTGGCATTGTTTCCCATAGTAGTTGCCCACGACAATTCCTTTTTGAAGAATTCATCTTGTGATGCTTTATAAGTCAGACGAATTGTTCGATGGAACACATTTTCACTACATAATGGAAAGTCTAGATCTTGTAGAACAATACAAAGAGAAATTCCCCACCTTACACTTGAACCACAAAGATGAGAGACGTCTACTTTTATTGACACAATGGAATCTGACGATACAAAGGGTCCACCAATCGCAGTGTCATCATAATGATCAACATCCTTACAAGAGATTTCTCTCTCAGAAATTTGAACAACATGATTATCTTGAAAACCATGAACTTCATGAATAAATTGGAAATTTTGATTATGGAACCATGATGGGATGTCAGTCTCCGGCATCGACCAAACTTTGAAAGCCATGTTGTTGGTCGAAATCCCTGATGGAAAAGATCTCGAAAAACCATCGGCAGTTGTAAAAAGGTCTGATAGAAACTCTGAAAATGATAATGGTTGCATTGAATCACAAGCAATTGTAGTTATCAGCTGTAGATTTGGCGGAAGAGTTGGCAAATATTTAAGCTTTGGGCAATAACTCAAATGAATATGAGATAGAACTGAAAGATTAGCAACACAACCTGCAGGAAGATGCGTAAAACTGTTTCGGTGTAGTTGAAGTCTCTTCAATGATGATAAGCAACTAAGATGATCAGGAATTGACCCATCATGGAGATTGCAAAAAGATAAGTTCAGAAACTTCATTGAGGAAAGACGTGAGAACGTAGGAGGAAGAACACAACTACCATAAGGCAGTTTACTAAAATCATTTCTGCTAAGATCAAGGACCTCCAACGATGGTATGCAGCCAAGATCATTTGGAATTGACCCAACTTTGAGATTGCATCTTGTCATAACCAATTTCTTAAGTGATGCTAGACGTGAGATAAAAGGAGGAAAGACCAATCCACTGGGAGCTTCATGAGTACCAAACCCAAATGCCCTTCGAACTTGACAAAGCAAGCTCCTTACTAATGAATTGGATGTCAAACTTAGAACGTTACGTCCATACATATTTAGTGTCTTCAAATTTTGTAGGCTAAGCATGGAAGAAGGTATTTCCCTTATATCAGTTCCCCTCAAATCAAGATCTTCTAAAAATTTATTTTCTTCAATGTTTTGCGGTAATGAAGAAAATTTTGAGCAACCTAACATATTGAGAACTTTTAGGGATTTCAAATTACATGTGGAACTCGGAAGACAAACAAGGTTTTTGCAATTTTCCACATCAAGAACCAACAAGTTCGTCATATTTTCCCCAAATTCTGGAAGATTTTTGACATTTAAGCAGCCAGAAAGGATCAATTTCTTCAATGAATCCATTTCCATTCTACTTGGAAGAGCTTTAAGATTCTTGCAATCTCTGAGATCCACTACAACAAGTTTCTTATGTTGTCCAACTGATGGGTGAACTTCAACAAGTTTTACGCAACCTTCAAGAATTAGTTCCTCAAGGTTGGGCAGTGATGAGAAATCAGGAGTTCTTATGAAATATTTAGAAAAGCTCAAATCAATAAACTTTAACCTTCTTGACATCTGCCCCCCCTAAAAAAAAGTATAATTGATTAGCTTTCCAAAGTTATAGAGCTATATTACGTAAGGCAAGAAAAAAAAAAGAAAAAAAAAAAGAGGGGAAAAAAGAAAAGAAAAGAAAAGTTCATACTTGTGTTCTCCCCCAAAGTTGTGTAACCTTGCTATGATGCATTCTAAGGAGCACAAGTTTATCAAGATGAGCACCAAAGGGAAAAGATTTCAAAGGATATGCTTTCCAGTCAAGAACTTTTATTGAACTAGGAAGAAATTTTAGACCTTGAGGAAGGTACAGATCACATGATATAATGAGTATTGTGAGGTTACACATCGCAGAGAACGCTTTAGGGTCCCAATTTGCCTCATATGGCGTAGGTGATTGAAGATGTATAACTTGAACCAAATCAGTGCCCTAGAAAACAAAAAACTTTCTATATTTCAACATAGGATGAGGAATGATACATATAAATTCAAATTTTAAATCAAAATAACCTTTAATGCATCACTAAATAGAAGCTACTTACTTTGTTTTTTGACATCATATGATCAATATCTTCCAGTGACCATAACCTACTATGTCTCCCAGCATCATTTGGTGATTCCTCTAGAACAATGCTTCTGCCCATCTTTTGGAGGATATCATGCATTCCCAAGTGACATGCACCATTATTACTATGAAATTCTGTTAACAAGCATTTCTCAACAAGTTCTCTTATTCCAAGTGTTGGATAAAGATCACCACATATTTCAAATATTTGTGTCACTTGGTCTTTGATCATTCCCTTAAAACAACAAGCAACGTCTAAAAATATTTTCTTTTCTGAATCACTTAATGCATCATAACTTATTCTAAGTCTCTTTAGAATATTGCCTGGTGGAGACTTCTTGATTTTTTCCAAAGCTTCTTTCCATTCAAGTTCACTTCTTCCACAAAAATAAGAACCCAACACTTCAAGAGTCAAAGGAAGGCCATGAGCTTCGTGGATGATGTCTTCAAACAACTTCGAATAACCATCTATAGGTTCATCCATTTTGAAAGCCTTCTTACAGAAGAGTTGGAGAGATTCATAGTTGTTTAACAATTTAGCCTTATAGATTTCAAATTCTCCATGAACTGTCAATACATGCTTATTTTTAGTTGTCACAATCACTCTACTCCCAGGACCCAGCCAAGCTTGCTTTATACAGAGATTCTCTAGTTGGTTCACTTCACTTACATCATCCAAGACAACTAGAACTTTTTTGTTGCCTAGTAGGTTTCTTATTATATTCTTTCCTTCATATGTTTCATCAACTTCCATACCTTTTATCCTTAGTTTAGAAAGAAGTTTTCTTTGTAAAGCAACCGAGCCCTTGGCTTCTGAACTTTCTTTCACATTAGCAAGAAAACAACTAATTTCAAATTGGCAAAATATTCTCTCATAGATTATTCTTGCAAGAGTTGTCTTTCCAATACCAGTCATGCCCCATATTGCTATTAAGCGAACGTCGCATAATCCAATATTTAAAAGTGAATTCATTTCTTCTACTCTTGATTCGATGCCAACAAGCTCATTGTAGAAACAATATGGTAATTTAGGTTGTACCTTCGCCCATACTTCTGCTGTAATTTCTTCAATGAGTTTTGCTTCATGCCTTCACGGAGAAAGGAAAAATCAAACGATTATTTACTAATTAATAACTATATGCATATATGTGTATATAATATATAGAAACATATATATGTATATAATATATAGATACATATATATCTCACGACAACATTCCTTATTTTTGGAAACAATTATAAAAATGTTCCCTAATTTATGAAGAGAGGAAAATTTTCAAGTGTAGCCATACGGCGCAAGAACCTGTTGCCTTTTGTGGTAACAGTGGAAATCTTGGAAATGTTTTTATTTTTTTCCAAGGTATAATTTGCAAAATGAAATTACTTTTATATCAAGTTCCTTATATCCATTACATCAAGTTTTTCATTCACATGTTGACATGTATCTTATTTTTTTAATATTATCATTAAACTCGTCATAATGGATATAAGAAATTTGAGTTAAGTATTATCCTTAGGAAAATGTTACTTATAGTTTGAGGTAACTATTTGAGTACCTTCAGTTACATTTTTTAAAGAGTAAAATGTATATTACATAAACCTTCCATTTGTATTTGAGATTATCCATTCAACCGTTTTTTATCATTAAACTTTTGTTTTAACCAAAATACCCATGTTTCTTATAATATTTATTTAAACAATATTTATATTTTCCCAAAAAAATATTTTTTATGCAATCATAAAATAATTATAATATATTTCTCAGACTTTCTGATATGTTATAAAATTTACAATTTCAATTTTTCATCATATTAAATATGAATTTAACTAGTTATGTTCCTTTAAATGGATAAAAACACCCATACACACATATAGTTCAAGCGCATATTTTTGTTCATCATATTAAATATAAGGGATTAATATATCTGCTTCTGAGGCAGATAATTAACCCTGCAGCTAGAGCTGGGAATAGGGCCGGCCCGTGAAGGGCCAGGGCCTAACAGGGCCGGTCCTCCAGGGCTTGAGGTAAGAAAAACACTTGTTTTTTAAAGCCCGGCCCGAGAGCACCAGGGCCAGGGCCGGCCCTCCAGGGTCCAGAAATTACTATTCTAAATTTTAATTAATTTTTGTATGTTTTTTTTAAAGAAATATAATTAGTAAATTACATTACAAATCATCCAACAAATAAGCACAGTCACTAATTCATAATTAAAAGCAAACTATGTTTACAAATAACTCACATAAATCATAAGAAACATACCACTAAACGACATTAATACGATGACTATTATTGTAACAAATAATTTAATTTGTTAAACATAAGAGTAATTTTATTTATAACAAATAATAAACCAAATCATAAAATTAGAGTATAGTTATTATGTATTTGTAGTTAAATGGATAAATAATTCTATAACAAAGACAATATATATATAAATTAAAAAATTAAAAAAGGAAAAAAAGAAAAAGCTACGGTGAAAAGGGCCTGCAGGGCTGGCCCGAGACCCTGCAGGGCCGGCCCGTTTAAGCCCGAGGCCCTCCAGGGCTGGCCCTACAGGGCCAATTTCAAATATCTCGTCTATTTTTCAAGCCCGACCCTTGACGGGCCAGGGCCTAAACGGGCCAACCCGATGGGCTCGGCCCGATTTCTCGGCTCTATCTGCAGCAAGTGCCAAACGACACTGTCTTTTCTTTTTGGGTTAAGGTGCAATTTTACACATGAAGTTTACTCCCAGGAGCGCTTGAAGACCACGAAGTTTTAGAGCAAAAGTACACACGACGTTACGTTTTGGGAGCAAAAATACCACGGGCCGTTATTTGACCGTTAGTTGACCTTTAGTTAACCGTTAGTTGACCGTTAGGCTTTTAACGGCCCGTGGTATTTTTGCTCCCAAAACGTAACGTCGTGTGTACTTTTGCTCCTAAAAAAACTTCGTGATGCTGAGCGCTCCCGGAGGTAAACTTCATGTGTAAAATTGCACATTAACCCTTTCTTTTTCTTTTTCTTTTCCTCGATTGTCTCTTGCCTCTACACCGTTTCTTCTTCTTCTTCTTTTCTTCTTCTTTTTTTCCTCGACACCTTTTTCAAGATTGGTCCCTAGTTGGTCTGGACCGAGACCCTCTTGATCTTCTTCTTTGATTTGGAGCGGTAATAGAGAGGCGCAGGCGGGAAGAGCTTGAGACCGAAGAACTCGATCTGCAACAAGGAAGAGGGAGGAGAGGAAATTGACACCTCTGCTCTTCAATACCACCTCCGCCACTTAGGCCATCACCACCTCCGGCTGGTTTGAAAGAAGAGAGGGCCGCGATTGTAAAGTCTCGACGGAGGACAAAGCCAGAGCTTGAAGGCCGCGACTGTGGAGCAAGCTTGGAGGAAAGAACGAGAGAGAGGGAGGCGATCGGAGGAGGAGGAAGCGACTCACAACCACCACCACCGGTCATTCGCCACCGTCGTCGATCACCTCTCTTACCCATCACTGTGTGTTTTCCACCTCGGAGTTCTCGTTTGTCATCACCGTCGGCGTTCTCCTTCAGTCTGTCACCACCGGCTACATCCTCTGTTTAGTGTCAATTTCATAATCACCAGTTTCTTCTTCTCTCTCTCCACTTTCAGCCCCTTCCCTCACCAATCTTGAAAAAGGTGTCGAGGAAAAAAAAGAAGAAGAAGAAACAGTGTAGAGGCAAGAGACAATCGAGGAAAAAAAGGAAAGAATAAGAAGAAATGGTGTCGTTTTGCACTTGCTGCAAGTTAATTATCTACCTCAGAATTAGATATATTAATCCCTAAATATAAACACATTTTTCACTATAGACGTTTAGAAAAACATATAGTAAAGTATTAAAAAGTATTTCTTTTTTAAAAGACTTAAATCAATTTTTCAATCAATTGTTTTAGGGACAATCAGTAAGAAGGAGAAGGACCTTGAAAAAATAATATTTATTAGGAAGGATTATAAAAATAAAAATTGTAATTATTTAGAAGTGTCGAATACTAAACTATACATTTAAAAATACTAAATTGTCCCTAGTTTTTTTTTTCAGAAAATTGTCCCTAATCAAACTTACTCTATTTTAGCCACTAAAGTTTTATCTGGATTCCAAATTTTTTACACTTCCACAATAAAAATGGAGTTCAAATCTCAATCAAACTGCTAATTTCCTCAGTCGTTTCTTTGATCGACTCAGGTTCTTCTTGTTTTGTTTCTTTGATCGACTCTGAGAAGTTCTTCGCTTCTAGATGACATAAACAATTTCTAGAGGATTGTTTGGTTGCCCTTCTTCTTATTCACAAATCAATCACCTCCTCCTCTCATTTCATGTGATGTAATTTCTCTCTCTGTCTCTTTTTTCATTTCAGGACCAATAGTGTTTTTGGATCGACATCTCAAAATGTCTTTTTCCAGGAGTTACCTAGAAGGAGTGATTTTATTTGTTAGTTGAGTGCTGTAGCTTTTGGGTTTTCCTAAGAAAATAGTTTCTAGATCTTACTAAATCCATTGGACCTAGCCTCTGGCCATCATTTGGGTTTATAAACTATGGGATTCCCAGATTATAACAATGGCTGGTATTATTTCTGAGGTTGATGACGATTCAGTGAAGAGTGTGAACTCAGATCCCTCAATTATGAACAAATCATAATAATTAAGACCCAACTTCGAATAAAGGCTCAGAGGAAGCCAAATAATGGATATAGGAATTGGTTGTTCCTGTGGGATGGCAATTCTCTTCTTCAATTGAAACTGGAAAGATGGATTAGGTGATGATGATATTAAAATTCTTTATGCTGGGTGTGGAAGAAATCCACCCACCACACCATTGAATTTACCGCTATAATCAAATATATACATTAAATTTAAAACAAAAGTTTATCTATATTGATTTCTTTTTATATTTTAAATTATGAAGATATGAGAATTGGTTAGGGGCAATTTAGTACTACCTCCGTCCCTAATTATAGGAGCAATTTAACCGATTTTGGGAGAATTAAGGAGAGGAGTTAAATTAGTTAATTTTACTCATTTTCCTAAAATGTCCTTATATAAATTTAAAATGACACAAGTTGCCCTAATTATAAGTGTTTCTAATTTGTCTTACGTTAGATATCCATGACATATTAGTTTATATATGTATATTAGTTGCTTTTTATATAGCCATGTGTATACATATTGATCTACTTTTCTTTCCACACGCTTTCTAATTGAAATAATGGTCTTGCTATATAAACATATATGTGTGTGTGTATATGTGTATACATATAGATCTATCTACATACATAGAGACACACACTCATATATCTACACACACATATATATATATGTTTATATATGTGTGTGTGTGTTCACACATATATATATTGACACACATAAACACAAATATACATATATATAATGCTCCTAATAATAAGTATAAATAGGGGTATTATAGAAAAAAAATTGACAAAAGTTAAAACTTGCTCTTATAATTAGGACCAAAACCAACTCCAAAATTTGCTCCTATAATTAGGGAGGGAGGGAGTATTTTTAAATTTATATTTAGGTATTTGGTCCTTCAAAGTAATTACAATTTTTACTGTCCTATCTAATAAATTTTATTTTTCCTAGGTCCTTCCTACTGATTTTCCCAATTTTCTTATGTCTTCCTTAGCTAAGTTACTTGAATTATTGTCTGAATATGATAAAAAAAATTCTTAAAAATAACTATTTGTAAAAGGAAAAATAAAAAAATTTTGAAAAAAAAAGAAAAAGAAAAAGAAAAATTAAGTTCTTCAAATAATTTTAGCCAAAACTAGGGAACAAGCATGAAGAAGGTAAATTAGAAGATAAAATTGAATTTAATATAAATTTCAATTAAAAATACCCTTTTGGAAAATTCTTAATAGAATTAATGGTTTGTATTTAAATGTATGTTTTCAAGACAGTGAGGAGTTTTTTTTTTTGGTAGAACAGTGAGGAGGTTTGAGAAAAAAAAAAAGACAGTGAGGAGGTTCTGAGCAAAAAAAAAAAAAAAACAGTGAGGAGGTTTTATCACAAAAAAGTACTGAGAGGGTCTATGGCAAAGTATAAGGGGTCAGAGTATTTTCTCCTATATATTCATCTTTTTTTTTTCATAAAGAAAGCAAGTGAAAAGGTCAAACGTCAGGAGAGTTTGAAAAAATGCTCATTATATATTTCTTTTAAGTACCGTTTGGTGTGTATAATTATTTGGAAAACTGATTGCAATTCATTGAATGAGAGAGAATAAATCAGATAGTCAAAGGACTAATAATATTATTATATTTAATTTTTCTTTTCGTGCCGCCTATTGATGAGCTGACCGATTCTCCTTGGGGCTGCTAATATTGAAGTTAATAAATCAGATAGTCAAAGGACTAATAATACTTTATATTTACTTTTGCAATCAGAAGTCAGTATGGAAGTTATTTTACTTGGCATATTATGAAACTGTAAAAATAAAAAGTCTTTTCTAGGATGTCTTTCTAGAAAAGCCGAAAAAAAGAAAAGAAAAAACAGGTGTGTCCACACAGAATTATTCTTCCTCCGTACTTGGATTGGTGTAAAAAAATATCTGTTGAATTGAACTGATGAAGTTCTAAATGGGATTTAAGTCAATAGTACAGAACAAAATTTTTGAGAAATATCTATTGCATAAGAAAAGAGACAGAATTGCCAAAAGGTATGAAATTTGACACTAATGTATCAAAATTTCTTCAGCAATAATACTATCTAAATGATTAATTTGGACGGTCCATAATTCATTTTTGTTACTTTTAGTTTTTGAAAAAAAAAAAATTATCTTAATGTATGCAAAATTTAAAATGAAGATAATCTCCTTAATGTGAGTTTTTTTTAAAGAAATTAATTTTTTTAGTTAAAAATCATCCGTTAAATTTTTACCATTAAAACTATATTTGATGAACGGAGCAATATAATGAGCGATGAGCACAGGAATTCCACAACGGCACAACACAAGTGTTGTCAAAATGTCAACACTATAGAAAACTTACTGATCTGTAGAGTCATAGCCAGATATATTTGCAACTTCTTGTAAGGCATCTTTCCATCTTTGCACCTTCTCTTTGTTTTCAGCAAATCTCTCACCATGTTTTTGAAGGGCACGAGCAAAGCTACCTCTTTGATGACGCACATCAGATGGATCAATCTTATAAAAGATTGGGATAACTTCTCTACCCATAGTTTTTTTAGATTCAAGAATCCTTTGAAGTTCATCCAAACACCAACTAGAAGAAGCATAACCCTCAGAGAGAACAACAAGAGAGATGAGAGATTCATCAATTGCTTGGAGGAGTTGATCAGAAATAACCTCTCCTCTGTTGAGCTTATCATCTAAGAAAGTTATGATACCTCTTTGTTTTAGAGCAGCGTGTAAGTGGTCTGTGAAGCCTTTTCGGGTGTCTTCTCCTCTGAAGCTCAAGAAAACATGATACTTCCATGGTGCGATTGTCGAGTTATTCATCGAAGACAAGAGACAGACAGATTAAGCAATAGGATATATTGAAAGGCCTGTGAAGTAGAAAGATAGAGATCTATTAAACTTGAATCTTCGATCTCACTTAAGTCAATGATTTGGCTGTGGCATTAGGCAATGCTTTTTTTTCTTTCCTTTTTTTTGCATGGAACTTTCAACATTTTGTCTCGTTCGGTAAGTGAGCACGAAACCACCTAATGAGGTACGCTAGTAAAATAATAACACGTTGCCGATTTTTTTACAATAACAGAGAGGAAATAAAGTATGATAGTAAATTTATAAACAATAGTAGTATTTATTATATTTTCTTATCAAGGAAACTAAGATTATGTTTATTTCAATATGGATTATATCCACTCTAGTTTTGTTGGAAGTGGCAATAATCCCTAGTGCTTCTCATTTCATTCTCTCCAATTTAATTATGATAACAAGCTAAGTATTAAATAGAAGGGCCGAACCAACTCTTGGTTGATGTGGTAAAAGGCTCACTCCTGTAAGGAGAAGAATATAAGTTTGAATCTTGGGAAGTGCATTTGTTGAGAGAGTTGAAAACCCTTTGTGCTCTAAAGAGGAGGACCACCCTTGAAAAAATTAATGAATTCCAAAAATTTTAGGAAAATCCAAAGAAGGTTTTTCTATATGTTCATCACAAAAATTTCTAGATCCCAATGTACCCAATACCACATAGCCGCCAAAAAGCACAAGGTGGAAAATGTAACATCCCATTTTCAAAAGCGGAATAAATTTTTTTTATCATCAGAGTAGAGCATTGGAGCAAGAGAGTAACTGATACATATATTTAAAAGGCCAACTGTAGTATGTCTGGCTAATCGCAGTAGTGGTACATTAATCCGAGTGTCTAACGTAAAAGTAAATACATAACAAAAGAAAGTCTTCAGCCGAGTCTCTAAGCGTGCTGCTTGCCCTTCTCTTCGGCCCTCGGTCCTCCTGACCCTGACGCTATGTTAAGAGCTGAGGTCCAATGCATCAGACCTCAGGTAACGGTTAACCTCATGCTTATATACACAGTATATAGATTACAGATATTCATAATATTAACAGTATATGAGCACACAACCAAATGCACAACAAGCGTATCCCAATAGCACATAAGTCCCCTGGCAGATGTGTCGCCCCCTAGGCAAAAGTACCTCAATAACACATAAGCCCCCCGGCAGATGTGTCGCCCCCTAGGCATACGTATCCCAATAGCACATAAGCCCCCTGACAGATGTGTCGCCCCTAGGCAAACGTAAACAATAGCACATAAGCCCCCTGGCAGATGTGTCGCCTCCTAGGCAAACGTAAACATATCAACAGTACATAAACATACAGCAGACCATCAAACACCTATACGCATACGATAAACATCAGAGTCAGTGTTACTAGTACGCGAACGTGCGTACCTTCGTTGACGAAATACGGTACGTCTGTCGATCAGAACGTGATCACAGATATCCTATAATAAGGATAATATTGTATTTATTAATCAGAAAACTTCCTAACAGATATTTTAGTCATAATGACTATTTTACCCCTGATTTTGCTAACCGACTAAATTTTGCCAGAGCTTCGCTACTTTGACTCTAATCTTCCAAAATTTTGCCATATCTCTTCCTCCATCATATTTTCGAAATAAATACCATATTTAACCATAAAACATGATATCAACAATATACTTGGAAGATTAAAGATCAAACTAACATCTATACTAAAACTACCGAATGAAATACTAGAACTTAAAACTAGGGACCGAAGAATTTACCCAGAGCTTTGCTACTTCTTCACAAGAGCTCCTCCTTCTCTCTTCTCTCTAGACTTTTCGAATTGCTCAAGAGGATTTTGGTGTGAATTGTGAAGAGCATTGAAGGCCTATTTATAGAGAAGTGTTGTGGCATCTTTGTAATTCCTTCAAACTTTTTCCTTCAATATACACCATTAGATCTAGGGTTTTTGTTGAAGCTCCATCTCCACCCTTAGATGCCTTGGCCGACCTCTCCCCCTCATCTCTTTCCAAAAATGACATCATCCATATGATGTCACCCATGTGCTCTTATGAATTTTACCGATTAATTCCCCTGCTCAGTGTTCTAATCGAAAAAACTTATAACTTTTAAATACTTTTCGAGGTAAACCTTGAAGTTTATGTATCCTCTTGAGAAGTATTTGGATTAACAAGATTTATAGTCCAATTAGGGGTTTAGTCAGTATACGATAAAATCCCGCCGGTTACGAAAATGACTTCGGAGATAACCAACTCCGGGATAATTTTTTTTTTTTTTTTATAATATGTCCTGATGTTAACTACTTAGTTCACATATTTCAAGATATGATTTAATTTCTATCGGTTCTCATTTATCCTATTTGCTTTTCAACAAATATCTCAACTTTTTAATCCACTTGCCCACTTGCATTGTGCATTCACACACACATTCAATATACACATTTTCTCTCTCCTTTATTCAAAGATTTCACTGCCCCTCCCCTTGCATTATTTTTCATTTTGCTTTTGATTTATATTATGCTTTAATTATATCTAATAGGTAATTATCTCATTGGTTAATCCTTCTTCACAAGGATCCTTAATTATGGCCTTAGGATTAACTTTATTCCTTTCAATCCAAGCATTTGATTCTTGTTTGACTTGTCAAAGTTGATTTAGCAAGTTTGATTAGAGCCTTAATCTTAAGCTTAGTGATCCTTTGTTGATCAATTTAGGCTTTAGGGATTTCATGTATTTAATCTTATACATTTTCTTAATCATGCCTAATTAATTAGAAACTACCCTTATGCTAATCTTGACCCTCCATTGGTCATTAATCTCAAATTAGGGGTTTTATATAATTAACTTTGGATATCACCTTTATTCATGCCTAAACAATTAGCAATTAATTACTTATTTAATCACTTACTAATTGTTGACAATTTTCTTAACTTAGATTAATTGTTTTTTCACAACTATTTTATTGACATTGGTAATTTATGCACCATGTATTATTTTAAAAATCATTGGGCAGCTTATGGTCCCCAAAGTAATATTGGATTTGTCCCCTTTTAAATTCCAAGGAAATAATTTAATAAATTACCAATATTAGAGACAACATACTTTCCTATTTTTAATAAATATTTAATTGCCTCTTAGGATTTATTATAATATTCTCAGGGTATTTTATGACCCATAATTGCATTTAGGGATTTTTGGCACTTTATTCATTTTAATTTCAATAGAAATTACCTTAGGAAATAAGGTAAATATAACAAAATATTTGAGACCATATATTCACCTATTAACAATAGGTATTATTTATCCCAATATAATATTTAAGTTAAATAATTATCCGGGTATTACAGAAAACACAATATGTGCTCCGGCCACACCTACGTAACTCCAAATACTTGGATTTGTTATATTTTCTATAATACCTGAATTTTCATAAATCTTATAAACATTATATTTTAGCTAATAATTAGCAAAATAACAAAGGTGAATATGTGTCTCAAAGAAATATAATCTATTGATTATATTTTTTTATCCAAATTTTATTTTGGAATTAATTAACTAATGGTTAATTATGAGACAATATTTAGGGGCTATTTATGAAAGTGAAGGAAATCACCAAGAGGGGGGTGAATTGGGGATTTAACAAATTCTTTTTCGATCACTCACACAACAGATGGAACCCAAGGTAAAGTAGAGAATTGCACTGGTTTTGAATACTAAAACAGAGTGAAGCAGTAAGAGAAGAAGAGCTTGACACAAAAGATTTATCTTGGTTCGGTCCTAACTCTTGACCTACGTCCGGTCCCGACTCTCTCGGGATTTTCCACTATCACTCGAACACAATTACACACTCGTAACTCGGGATGATCCTCTCTCCCTAGGACTCACTCCCCTTACAAGTTGTAATTGTATACAATCGATACACACTCGTACTCAAGAGTTATCCTCTCACTAGGATACACTCCCCTTACAAGTTGTACTGATTACCCAATCTCCAAGTCCCAAGACTTGAGATTCTTACAATGAATGATATACAGAAAATTAACTCTCTTACAGAGTAGATAATTGATAAACATTGAAGCACAATGTATCAAAGATACAGATGAAAATAAAACAGTAAAAGACTAAGTTCTTGTGTGCGTTTTCTGTATCTATCTTCTCTGCTGCCAAACTTCAAATCTTCAACTCTTTATACTGTTTTGAAGTAGATGACCGTGATAGATCCGTTGAGACTTCAATATAACCGTTGCCTTCAATAGACAAGGTTTAGGTTGAGTTTTTTGTTTTCTTCTCTCTCTAATCTTCACTTAATCCAACTGTGCAGAAGTTCAGAGTTGACTTTCTGCAAATTAATCTGTTGGAGTAGCAGTTGCTGGATGTAGAAAGCATTCTTTTATCTTTTCCAAACGTGTGCAGATGGATTACCCAAAAGTATGTAACTTTCTGGGTTTAGCATTTAATGTGCTGACACTACTTTTTGCTTTTGCTTTAAACCTTCAATAATCATTCTTTAATTCATCTGAAACTCACTAACAAAGTGGTTAAACATAGCTAGGAATATGTATGAATGATAATAGAAAGTATTGAGATCGAACACAAAAGTTTCGTAAAATCATTCTGTTCAAAATTCAAATTTCGCGATGGAAGCTCGAGTTAGTTCATCCAAACTCGAGTTTTCATGTTTCAGTGTTCTTTTAGTAAAAGACCGAAACTCGAGTTTTCAACCGAAACTCGAGTTTTCTCATTACAGAGACAAAAGTCGCGATTTGTCATTTTGGACAAGTTTGGTGAAGAAGGCAAAACTCGAGTCATTAAGTGACTAACTCGAGTTTTGGACTCTTAATGAAAAATCAAGTTTTAGTCCAAAATCTCAAAACTGGAGTTTCCAAAACCTAACTCGAGTTTTCAAAATGTTTAAATTTGTGAGCTCTCTGCCTGATCAAAACTCGAGTTTCCAAATCTTAACTCGAGTTTTCATAATTTTTGAAAACTTTGGAAACTTCTCTGTAAGACCAAAACTCGAATTTTAAAACCAAAACTCGAGTTTTCTCTTTTGTTGAGAAAACTTTGAAACCTTTGTCGAATTGAGAAATCGTGTTTTCGCAAGGTTGGATTAGAGCAACATTCGCTTGATGCAAAACTCGAGTTTTCAACCTTAACTCGAGTTTTTATGAACTTTGAAAACTTTCAAGAAATTCTTTGAAAAGTCTAAACTCGAGTTTCCCATGGAAACTAGAGTTTTGGATTCTTTGAAAATCTTGGTTGCTCTCTGTCTCCAAATTTTGAAAGAGATTTGCCGAGCCCTTACAAAATAACCAAGTTCAATAAAAGATTTGCAGTAATAGGGAACCTGGATCATTTTCCCAACGAATTCACAATGGGTTTGATTAGAATAACGGTGAAATAGAAACAAGAAGGGGGGGGTTTGGTTCAAAAGATTAGAGAAGAAATAATAGAAACAAAACGAAATGAAACACAGATTAAACAGATAAACAAACGATTAACCTGCACTGGGATTCCGTAACCTTCATCGGGCAAAAACATAATAATCGAACTCGTGATTGATTCTCGAACAAACCGAAATCTCGCGTTTATCCAAAACTCCTCGACTAGACGATCGCCTAGCATTTGATCGAACTCATGGCGAGCTCACGTGCGATCGCACAACGCTCTCGTAACCGGTGCGACCTATGTCCTTGGGATGTCAATCTGGGTATTAAATCTAATACTATTTCGCAATCATAATCGGATCCGATTATAATAAATGAAACGAATTACGTTATAGCTTGAACTGGCCGCCCTCTGGATTCACAGAATTCTCAATCCATGGGTCAACCACAAAAGCTTAGCCAAGCATGGCTAGGAAAAACTCAGAAGAAAAGATGAAGAAGATGAAGAACATGATGAACAACTCAGAGAAAATAAAAAAAACTTCTAATTTAATCCCAAAAGTCTCATAAAGAGTAATTGAGAAGAATATTCAGAATGTGTTTGTAGCCACCATCTAATCCTCCTTATATAGGAGAGATGACTAAACAAAAATAGGAATCCCCTAATAAATAGGAAATCTCTAATCAATAGGAAATCTCTAATCAATAGGAAATCTCTAAAAATTGGTCTTTTATTACAAAATTCGGGCAAAATAAAAATCCAGAAAAAAGTGCCTGTCTTTAACTCCAATTTCGTCCATCTTATTGTCCGAATCAGCCTTCTGAGTCTTCATATCAATTGTAGATCTCTGAATCATCTAAAAAACAAAAGAAGAATCAGGCTAATCGGATATCTAGATCAAACGTTATGGCGAAAATACTAAATCATTGTAAATCTGGAATTTAATCATAAAAATGAATCAAATCCAATTAAAAGTTCAAAGCTCGATTAAGTAATAAAATCCATTATTTATTAACTAAACAATCCTAAATTTATTCACCAAGAGATACAAATAAGTGTAATAATATTCAATTATCACTCGTCAAAATTCAAGTTTTGAAAACCTAACTCGAGTTTTCTTATCTTTGCAAAAATTCGAGCATTTCTCTGGAGGTACAAACCTGAGGTTTAAAATAATAGTCTCGAGTTCGAAAATATTTTGTCTTGTGAAAAACTCTCGAGGTTTCGCAAACTCGAGTTCACAAGTGCAAACTCGAGTTTACTCAAAATATGAGAAAACTCTGAAAAACTCTTAAGTTCATTTTCAAGGTTCAGGCTCGAGTCTAAATGCAAACTTTAGAGTTTTGCTTTCTAACAGTAGCAAACTCGAGTTTGCCAAATCTAGGCTCAAGTTTGGCGCTGACAGAATGTTTTTGGGTTTAAATTAACACGTTTCAATATTCATTTAAGCTTATCCAAAAACATCCATACTTGTTTACAATTGTCAGTTATCATCAAAACACATTGAGAACTAACAATTTAATGGGATATAAATAGCACATAAAATAGTAATTAATTTATAATAAAAGGAGATAAAGAAAGGGTTATGAAGACCCTTAGCCAAATTAGCATAAATTAGCAATTTGATAATCAGCAAATTGGCTTGTGCTAATTAAAATTAGTGGCTTATGAGTTCAACTTAATAAAAGTCAATGAAGGGCATCTCTTGGAGGCCAATATTTTCGAAATATCAAGGGCCTAAAGAGGTGAAATTAAGTTTGCTAATAATACTCTAATAGCCTTGATTAAATAGCAAATCAATCAACCTATGACATTTGCAATAAAAGGAGCATGTAAACACTTGATTAATATGATAATTAAGCGTTGTTAATCAAGTTTGAAAAGTCAAAAATTGCAACTAAGATGAATGGTTGAGATGTGACAAATGTTAATGAACAAATCCAGTGGCTCTAAATTAAGCAAGAATTAAGCTTAATCCTCATTTAAGTGCATGAGCCAATAAGAAATCAAGAGACAAATTAAAAAGCAACAATTAGGGAATGTCTTAATTAAAAATCAAGGACCAATAAGAAGACAAGATTAGAGCTTGTCGAATTGAGAAATCGTGTTTTCGCAAGGTTGGATTAGAGCAACATTCGCTTATGATGAAAAACTCGAGTTTTCAACCTTAACTCGAGTTTTCATGAACTTTGAAAAATTTCAAGAAATTCTTTGAAAAGTCTAAACTCGAGTTTCCCATGGAAACTAGAGTTTTGGATTCTTTGAAAATCTTGGTTGCTCTCTGTCTCGTCAAAATCTCTCTAGGATACACCCCCCTTACAAGTTGTAATCTGAAATCCCAATCTCCAAGTCCCCTTGACTTGAGATTATTACAATGATTGAATAATATGTATAACAACTCTCTCACAGAGTAGATATTGATAAACACTGAGGCTCTAAGTATCACAAACACAATACAAAAAGAAAACTGAAAGTATGAGTAACTATTGAGTTTGCTTTTCGCTTCGCTTGATTTCTTGTGTCTTTGAAGTTTGTAACTGCTCCATATATAGTGGCCAATTGTTATGTGACCGTTACTTCTCAATTCTGCATATTCTTCATTTGAAATTCAAGTTGTTGAGGATTATAGCCGTTGGGTTCACAATCTTTCCGAATTTCGATGATTGATTTCCGACGCGTGAATTCTTCTTAATTGTAGAGGTTCGATTGTCGCGTGAAATCAATGTTGGTTGACCCAACTAATACCGAAACTTCTCGGATTTAGAGTGGTTAAATATAGATATGAATCCTTTAAATGAATGTAATCAATTCGCATAGAAATGGTAAGTTTGTAATTCAAACTAATCGGGATGAAATCAAGAACGATCATTTGTGCTGTTGACTAAAACTCGAGTTCGCCAAGTCAGGCTCGAGTTCGTAATGCACTTTGAGTATCAGGTTCATCTTCTGTGAGGGGCAAACTCTGGAGTTTGATGTAAACCCTAAAGTTTGTAAATTTTCTCATCATGTAAACTCGAGTTCATGAAGACAGGCTCGAGTTTGAAGCATCACTGAGTATTTGTCGGGCGAGCACCTGAAATCATATTTCACAAACTAGGCAGGCTCGAGTCCATTAGTGATTAGGCTCGAGTTTAACACTATTCATGCCTAAAAGATTTAGTCATTCGAAAGTGGACTCGGAGCTCAAATATGAACTCGGAGTTTGTACATTTGCTTCATTCTCTTTCAATGACAGGGCTCGAGTTCATAATGTCGCTCGAGTTCGACTTTGTTTATATCGGGGCTTATCGAGAGAAGCTGGAGGTTTGAGCATAAACTCTGGAGTTTGTGAATGAAGAAAAGCTTGGAACCTCTCTGCCAAGGAAAAACTCGAGCTTGCAAAAGCAGGCTCGAGTTTACAAGTTTTGTAAACTCTTCTTTGATTGTCAAACCACAGAGTAAACTCCACACAAGAATGTTAGGCTCGAGTTTTCATCAATTAACAACCATAGAAAATAAGCAAACTCTACACAAAATATAAACTCTGTAGTTTAAAGAGATGGTTTTCAAGTGGAAAAATTTCCCGCCAGAGGCAAACTCGAGCATGTTCATACCGGCTCGAGTTTACACATTTGTAAACTCTTAAGAACATACTATGGAGATTTAGGCTGGAGTTTAAATATTCAGGCTCGAGTTCTACATGCTGAAATAGCCTGATATGCTCTCTATTAGCATAAAACTCGAGCTTGCCTATCAAGGCTCGAGTTTGGCGATGACAGAATGTATTTGACTCATTTGGCTTATCAAAACATTCATACTTGTTTACAATTGTTATTAATCATCAAAACACATAGGGAACTAACACTCTGGAGGTACAAACCTGAGGTTTAAAATAATAGTCTCGAGTTCGAAAATATTTTGTCTTGTGAAAAACTCTCGAGGTTTCGCAAACTCGAGTTCACAAGTGCAAACTCGAGTTTACTAAAAATATGAGAAAACTCAAAACTCTTAAGTTCATTTTCAAGGTTGTGCTCGAGTCTAAAATGCAAACTAGCAAACTCGAGTTTGCCAAATCTAGGCTCGAGTTTGGCGCTGACAGAATGTTTTTGGGTTTAAATTAACACGTTTCAATATTCATTTAAGCTTATCCAAAAACATCCATACTTGTTTACAATTGTCAGTTATCATCAAAACACATTGAGAACTAACAATTTAATGGGATATAAATAGCACATAAAATAGTAATTAATTTATAATAAAAGGAGAAAAAGAAAGGGTTATGAAGACCCTTAGCCAAATTAGCATAAATTAGCAATTTGATAATCAGCAAATTGGCTTGTGCTAATTAAAATTAGTGGCTTATGAGTTCAACTTAATAAAAGTCAATGAAGGGCATCTCTTGGAGGCCAATATTTTCGAAATATCAAGGGCCTAAAGAGGTGAAATTAAGTTTGCTAATAATACTCTAATAGCCTTGATTAAATAGCAAATCAATCAACCTATGACATTTGCAATAAAAGGAGCATGTAAACACTTGATTAATATGATAATTAAGCTTTGTTAATCAAGTTTGAAAAGTCAAAAATTGCAACTAAGATGAATGGTTGAGATGTGACAAATGTTAATGAGCAAATCCAGTGGCTCTAAATTAAGCAAGAATTAAGCTTAATCCTCATTTAAGTGCATGAGCCAATAAGAAATCAAGAGACAAATTAAAAAGCAACAATTAGGGAATGTCTTAATTAAAAATCAAGGACCAATAAGAAGACAAGATTAGAGCTTGTCGAATTGAGAAATCGTGTTTTCGCAAGGTTGGATTAGAGCAACATTCGCTTATGATGCAAAACTCGAGTTTTCAACCTTAGCTCGAGTTTTCATGAACTTTGAAAAATTTCAAGAAATTCTTTGAAAAGTCTAAACTCGAGTTTTCCATGGAAACTAGAGTTTTGCATTCTTTGAAAATCTTGGTTGCTCTCTGTCTCGTCAAAATTCAAGTTTTGAAAACCTAACTCGAGTTTTCTTATCTTTGCAAAAATTCGAGCATTTCTCTGGAGGTACAAACCTGAGGTTTAAAATAATAGTCTCGAGTTCGAAAATATTTTGTCTTGTGAAAAACTTCGAGGTTTCGCAAACTCGAGTTCACAAGTGCAAACTCGAGTTTACTCAAAATATGAGAAAACTCTGAAAAACTCTTAAGTTCATTTTCAAGGTTCGGAGCTTGAGTCTAAAATGCAAACTTTAGAGTTTTGCTTTCTAACAGTAGCAAACTCGACTTTTCCAAATCTAGGCTCGAGTTTGGCGCCGAGAATGTTTTTGGGTTTAAATTAACACGTTTCAATATTCATTTAAGCTTATCCAAAAACATCCATACTTGTTTACAATTGTCGGTTATCATCAAAACACATTGAGAACTAACAATTTAATGGGATATAAATAGCACATAAAATAGTAATTAATTTATAATAAAAGGAGATAAAGAAAGGGTTATGAAGACCCTTAGCCAAATTAGCATAAATTAGCAATTTGATAATCAGCAAATTGGCTTGTGCTAATTAAAATTAGTGGCTTATGAGTTCAACTTAATAAAAGTCAATGAAGGGCATCTCTTGGAGGCCAATATTTTCGAAATATCAAGGGCCTAAAGAGGTGAAATTAAGTTTGCTAATAATACTCTAATAGCCTTGATTAAATAGCAAATCAATCAACCTATGACATTTGCAATAAAAGGAGCATGTAAACACTTGATTAATATGATAATTAAGCTTTGTTAATCAAGTTTGAAAAGTCAAAAATTGGAACTAAGATGAATGGTTGAGATGTGACAAATGTTAATGAACAAATCCAGTGGCTCTAAATTAAGCAAGAATTAAGCTTAATCCTCATTTAAGTGCATGAGCCAATAAGAAATCAAGAGACAAATTAAAAAGCAACAATTAGGGAATGTCTTAATTAAAAATCAAGGACCAATAAGAAGACAAGATTAGAGCTTGTCGAATTGAGAAATCGTGTTTTCGCAAGGTTGGATTAGAGCAACATTCGCTTATGATGCAAAACTCGAGTTTTCAACCTTAGCTCGAGTTTTCATGAACTTTGAAAAATTTCAAGAAATTCTTTGAAAAGTCTAAACTCGAGTTTTCCATGGAAACTAGAGTTTTGGATTCTTTGAAAATCTTGGTTGCTCTCTGTCTCGTCAAAATTCAAGTTTTGAAAACCTAACTCGAGTTTTCTTATCTTTGCAAAAATTCGAGCATTTCTCTGGAGGTACAAACCTGAGGTTTAAAATAATAGTCTCGAGTTCGAAAATATTTTGTCTTGTGAAAAACTCTCGAGGTTTCGAAAACTCGAGTTCACAAGTGCAAACTCGAGTTTACTCAAAATATGAGAAAACTCTGAAAAACTCTTAAGTTCATTTTCAAGGTTCAGGCTCGAGTCTAAAATGCAAACTTTAGAGTTTTGCTTTCTAACAGTAGCAAACTCGAGTTTGCCAAATCTAGGCTCGAGTTTGGCGCTGACAGAATGTTTTTGGGTTTAAATTAACACGTTTCAATATTCATTTAAGCTTATCCAAAAACATCCATACTTGTTTACAATTGTCAGTTATCATCAAAACACATTGAGAACTAACAATTTAATGGGATATAAATAGCACATAAAATAGTAATTAATTTATAATAAAAGGAGATAAAGAAAGGGTTATGAAGACCCTTAGCCAAATTAGCATAAATTAGCAATTTGATAATCAGCAAATTGGCTTGTGCTAATTAAAATTAGTGGCTTATGAGTTCAACTTAATAAAAGTCAATGAAGGGCATCTCTTGGAGGCCAATATTTTCGAAATATCAAGGGCCTAAAGAGGTGAAATTAAGTTTGCTAATAATACTCTAATAGCCTTGATTAAATAGCAAATCAATCAACCTATGACATTTGCAATAAAAGGAGCATGTAAACACTTGATTAATATGATAATTAAGCTTTGTTAATCAAGTTTGAAAAGTCAAAAATTGGAACTAAGATGAATGGTTGAGATGTGACAAATGTTAATGACCAAATCCAGTGGCTCTAAATTAAGCAAGAATTAAGCTTAATCCTCATTTAAGTGCATGAGCCAATAAGAAATCAAGAGACAAATTAAAAAGCAACAATTAGGGAATGTCTTAATTAAAAATCAAGGACCAATAAGAAGACAAGATTAGAGCTTGTCGAATTGAGAAATCGTGTTTTCGCAAGGTTGGATTAGAGCAACATTCGCTTATGATGCAAAACTCGAGTTTTCAACCTTAGCTCGAGTTTTCATGAACTTTGAAAAATTTCAAGAAATTCTTTGAAAAGTCTAAACTCGAGTTTTCCATGGAAACTAGAGTTTTGGATTCTTTGAAAATCTTGGTTGCTCTCTGTCTCGTCAAAATTCAAGTTTTGAAAACCTAACTCGAGTTTTCTTATCTTTGCAAAAATTCGAGCATTTCTCTCGGAGGTACAAACTCGAGGTTTAAAATAATAGTCTCGAGTTCGAAAATATTTTGTCTTGTGAAAAACTCTCGAGGTTTCGCAAACTCGAGTTCACAAGTGCAAACTCGAGTTTACTCAAAATATGAGAAAACTCTGAAAAACTCTTAAGTTCATTTTCAAGGTTCAGGCTCGAGTCTAAAATGCAAACTTTAGAGTTTTGCTTTCTAACAGTAGCAAACTCGAGTTTGCCAAATCTAGGCACGAGTTTGGCGCTGACAGAATGTTTTTGGGTTTAAATTAACACGTTTCAATATTCATTTAAGCTTATCCAAAAACATCCATACTTGTTTACAATTGTCAGTTATCATCAAAACACATTGAGAACTAACAATTTAATGGGATATAAATAGCACATAAAATAGTAATTAATTTATAATAAAAGGAGATAAAGAAAGGGTTATGAAGACCCTTAGCCAAATTAGCATAAATTAGCAATTTGATAATCAGCAAATTGGCTTGTGCTAATTAAAATTAGTGGCTTATGAGTTCAACTTAATAAAAGTCAATGAAGGGCATCTCTTGGAGGCCAATATTTTCGAAATATCAAGGGCCTAAAGAGGTGAAATTAAGTTTGCTAATAATACTCTAATAGCCTTGATTAAATAGCAAATCAATCAACCTATGACATTTGCAATAAAAGGAGCATGTAAACACTTGATTAATATGATAATTAAGCGTTGTTAGTCAAGTTTGAAAAGTCAAAAATTGCAACTAAGATGAATGGTTGAGATGTGACAAATGTTAATGAACAAATCCAATGGCTCTAAATTAAGCAAGAATTAAGCTTAATCCTCATTTAAGTGCATGAGCCAATAAGAAATCAAGAGACAAATAAAAAAGCAACAATTAGGGAATGTCTTAATTAAAAATCAAGGACCAATAAGAAGACAAGATTAGCCTTGTATGAAGCACTAATGATCATAATTAACTAAGGAACCAATCAAACTATGTCAATTATATTTAATAGCATATAAAGCACTTTATTAAGGAATGCTAAATGAGATTACAAAATCAGCTCCCATGATTCACAAGAGGGGACGGCTAGCACCTTGAGAGAGGAGGAAGATTTGATTCCAATCAAGATTTTTTGATCAAAGCACATGGGATAATAAATGGGGGACAAATTGTGTAATACCCCAAAATTTATATTTTGGGCAATTAATACCTATTTAAAATAGGAAAACATATTGTCTCTAATTTTAGGAATTTATTGGTATATTTTCCTTGAAATTTAAAGAGGCAGAAATCCAATATTATTTTAGGGAACATAAGTTTCCCTATGATTTTTAAATTAATGTATGGAGCATAAATGACCAATGGAAACTCAAAAGTTGTGAGAAAATAATTAATCCAATTAAAGAAAATTGCCAACAATGAGTAGATAATTGATTATGGCTAAAATAAGCAAGAAAGTGTTATGTAAACACTTAAACAAATTGATGGGAATTGACAACAATTGAAACTTCTATCAAGGGCCAAGATTGAATCTAATGAAGTTAATCTAATGGTTCTAATAAATCAAGCCTTAATCCATGTGAAAATAAAACAACCAATGGGAGCAATTAATGATGGATATTTTGTGCAAGTGGGAAGCATTTTCCTTGGCCAAAAAGAGACCATGCATTTCGAATTTGAAGAGGGAAGGAGAGAGGAAAATGTGTAAGTGTGTATGTATGTGAGTCAAGTGGTAGGAAAGAGAAAGGAAAAAGAAGATATTTTGTGAAAAAGCAAATAGGATAAATGAGAACTGATAGAAATTAAATTGTATCTTGAAATATGTGAACTAAGTATCTAACATCAGGACTTATTATAAACAAGTATATTTTTAGCCCGAAGTGGGTTATCTCCGAAGTCATTTCCGTAACCGTCGGGGTTAATCCTAAAATGACTAAAAGGCTAGTAAAGACCCCTAATTGGACCATAATCTTTGTTAATCCAAATAATCCTCAAGTGATTACATAAACTTCAAAGATTACCTCAAAAATTATTTGAGATTTATAAGCATATGCGATTAGAACATTAAGTAGGGGATTTAATCGGTAGGAGAAAATCCTTAAGGGATAAGGTGATGTCATGAAATGGAAGAGGATAGAGGAAAGAGAGAGGGGGGGGGGGAGATCGGCTAGAAGGGTTGGAGGGTGGAGATGAAGCCTCAAGGTAAGCCCTAGATCTAATGGTGGAAAATGAAGGAGAGAAAGTTTGGAAGAATTACCAAAAGTGCCTCAACTTTCTTCTATAAATAGCCTCCATTCCATTTGAGTTTTTCACACCAAATTTCCTTGAGTAATTCGAAATTAGAGAGAAGGTAGTGAGAAGGAGGAGCTTTGGAGAAGGAGTAGTAAGGTTCTGGGTAAGTTTTTCGGTCCTTAGCTTTTAAGTTCTAGTCTTTTGTTCGGTAGTTTTAGTAGTTCTTAGCTTAGATGTTTTTTTGATCTTTAATCTTCCAATATATTGTTGTTATCATGTTTTTATGATGAAATATGGTTTAATTTCGAAAAATTGATAAAGAAAGAGATATAGCAAAATGTTTGAAGATTAGAGTCAAAGTAGCGAAGCTCTGGCGAAATTTCGTCGGTTAGCGAAGTCGGGGGTAAAATAGTCATTTGTGACTAAAATATCTGTTAGGATATTGTTCGTGAGTTAATAGATACGGTATTACCCTTTAGGATATTCGGGAAGTCCGGAGTCGGGTTCAAAAGGCCGGACGTTTGGCCATTTCACGGTGAAAGGTACGTTCGCGTACTGTAACACTAACTCTGATGCTTATTGTATGCTTATATGTGTTAGATAATTTCATAAAGACATGGACAAGACCTAGTCTTGGGTCATGCACTGTGACTAAGGTATGAGACTTAGATCACTACTTATACATTCAGTTTACACGGGTTATGTCATAATAATACCGTTGAGTTTTCCTAGCGCTGAGGACACGACCATACATCGTGGCACTGGTGAATAGTGCAGAAAGTGTATAACATGCATGAGCGTTGACTATGTGTGGTTATTGTTTTACATATGTGATTATGTACTGTTGAAATGTCATGAATATCTGTCATACATATGTTGTTTACATAAGCATGAGGTTAACCGTTACCTGAGGTCCAATGGGCATTGGACCTCAGTCTTAACTAATAGTACAGGAAAGGATCAAGCAGAAATATCAGGAATATCAGAAAGGGTACCGGTAGATGGAGTCATAAAGAGGAATCAAGGGGAAAATTCGTAATAATGCACCGGTCGAGGCAGGAGCCGGAAGAAGTTATCAGAGCCTATTATCAGGCATGGATCTAATAAAGTTATTTCGAACAAGTTTGGAGCCGAAGGCAAGGCTAGTCTATGTGGGTCAGCCAATAAGTCACCGTGAACTCGGTGAGGCCCCCATGATAGATACTTACCTGGCCATTCTGTTCGATTAACGGAGTTAGGTTCATTGCCCCAAGTCTAGTTAAGGCTTGGTCTAAGTTGTATAGTTACCTTTTGAGAAATGTAATTGTACAAAGCTCTGTATATTGTATCACATGAATATTCCTTCGGAGTTTTCAATTTAACCAGCATACGCCTGACATCATCATATGTCGGGGTATTTTATATCAGATACTCATTGTCCAATTGTTAGCACATTGCTCTCCGTTTCCGCAGTACTCTGATGTAGCACCTCAAACTCCGTCGAATTTTCTAAAACCAAGTGTCATCCGACACCATTTGAGGTATGGAATTTGGGGTGTTACAAATTGGAAGAGATAGGATAAGGAATTAATGCATGGAAGAGGATAAGATTTTGAAAAATAGGAGAGGATAAGAGAGAAGGAGGGAGGACGGTTCTTAGCTTGAGAAAGAAGGGAATTATATTATTCAAATCAAGATATTAATTAACAAAATCACATGGGATAATTGGCACATGGGTTCATTAATTGAAAATGGAAGAGGATAAGAGAGAGAAGGGGGACGAATTTAAGGGAGAAAATCAAAGGAAAATATGATAAATCGTATGTAATTAATATTAGCCAATAAGAAAACCAAACTATATGGCCCATTGATGGAGGAAATCAATCCAAAGGATGAGGCTGATGGATTTTTGCTATAAATAGAGATCTCACTTCTCTTCATTCTTCACACCAAACCAACTCCAAAAGTAGCTGGTTTCTAAATAGTAGAGAGTGGGTGTGGGAAAGCTTGAAGGAGTTGAAGCAAAAGCAAGTAAGTTTTTGAAGTTCTAGCTTTGAATTCATAGTTAAATAGGGTTTAATCTTTAATCTTCAAGAATAGGTTTTTTATCATGTTGTTATGGTTAAAAATGTTATTATTTCGAAAATTAGATGAAAAATATGGTAAAGAAAAGTTCTTGAAGATTGAAGATCAAAATAGCGAAATTCTGGCAAAGTTTATGGTTAGAAGTTTTTTGGAGTCAGCTTCGTTGAGGCTATTATTTTATGTATGAAATGATCTTCAAAAATCATGAAATTTTACATGAATAAATTAGACATCTAGGGCTTTCTAAATATATAAAATATGTAATGTTTTGATCTCTGGTAAAGGAGATATAAATTTTTGAAGTTAAGTTATTTGTTCTGGACGAAAATCTGGGCAGCGTTGAGAAACTTAAAACCTAGGAATGATTCTTGATGTTATAGCTTCTGGGAATATTTTCCTTGAAAATAGACATGTCAAGGGTCATGAGGAATTTTGCAGAACTCAAACTATTTTTGTAGAATTAATTATGATTTTTCAAAGTTGTTGGAAAATCTGCACAGAAAATCCAGTATTTCGTTTTTAATAAAATGTAAGGGTAAAAGTGGAATAATAAATCCACCAAGGGTAGAAATGTCAAAAACAAGGTGAAAATATCATTTTTGATATTATTCTAGGAAATATGATATTACTTATAATATCATGGAAAAGGAAATAATTCGACGATAATGTATAGGATATCCGGGATCAAGTCCGGAGTCGGATTCAAAGGACGGACGTCTTGGTAATTACACGGTGAAAGGTACGTTCGCGTACTGGTAACTTTAATCGTCTATATCTTGTATAATTATATATGATTGAATGATTCATAGAGTGATGAACAGGATTAGGTCTTGGGTCATGCACCGTAGCTTAGACTCGGTCTTAGGTCACTATTTATATACATTTAGCTTTATGCGGGTTGTAATCTTGACAACACAGTAGTGTTGTTTTCCTAGCGCTGAGGACACGAGGAGCTGTCGTGGCACTGGTTAGTGCAAACGTGGATAACATTACATGTGTTGTGTGCTATGTACTGTTGTGTTGTTAACATTACATCTGTTGTGTGCTTATGTATTGTTGTAACCTTACATCTGCTGTGTGCTATGTATGGTATGCTGAAATGTAATGAATATCTGTCATATATTGTTATATCTGCTATAGAGGTTAACTGTTACCTGGGGTTCAATTTCGGTTGAATCTTAGCCTTGACTAAAAGTCCTGGAAGGGAACCTGGAGTTGAGAAGGCACCGATGGACGGAGTCGTGAGGAGGCACCGATAGATGGAGCCGTGAAGAGGTATGGATGGACGGAGCCGTGAAGAGGCACCGGTCAAAGACGAATTCCAGTAGAAGGACAAAAGGGTTTAGTTTCTAGCATGAATTCAGTAAAGTTACTTCAAACAGTTTGGTGTCTAAGGAAGGGTTGATCTTGTGGATCAGTCATAAGTCGCCGTGAAAGACGGGGAGACTTCCACTTGACTAACATCCGTCCTAGCCAATGCGTTTGATTAACTGTATTGGGTTCTAAGCCCCAAGTCTAGTTAAGGCTTGGTGTAAGAATGTATAGTTACGATTTGAGAGATTGTAATTATACAAGTCCTGTATTATTGTATCACATGAATATTCCTTCGGGTTATTTAATTTAACCAGCACATGTCAGGCATCATCATATGTCGGGGCATTTTATATAAGTTACTCATTGTCCAAATGTTAGTGCATACTCTACGTTCCGCATTACTCTGATGTAGTACCTCAAACTCTGTTGTTGTTTTTTTTTCTTCTAAAACTATGTTTTCTTAAACAATAAGTGGTATTGAATTTGGGGTGTTACATTTTCTCCTATGATACTCCAACCACCCCATGAATTGGTGATTCTTAAACGAGTCATGAAGGATATAACAAACATACCTTGTCTCTACATTGGGTCAAGAACAGGGTCAAAGGGATAAAAAATGGCTAATTCATAAAGAGCCATCGAACCAGCCCAACCAGCAACCAAAGCTGTTTAATATGACGATATGAACACAATAGCAAGGCAAACCCATGAAAATACCTCTTTATACCAACTAAAAATGGACACTGTTACTTATTGTACTATCAAAAACTATACTATGGACCATCTCTTTTTAGTTATAACTCTTTATTCAGTGCTATTGATAACATAATTCCTATGAATATAGAAAAGAATATAGAATTTCAAATAAATATTCAATTCTTTTTTTCTGTTATAGGACATAAAGAACATATAACAATTTGAAGAGTGTTATAAAAACAAGGAACATAAAGAGATGAGATGAGGGGTTGAAGAGAGACGAGATATAAGTGTAGAGATGAAGAGTGTATGAGAACTCTCATTCATATAGCATTTCCATGTACATCCAATCCTTTGTGTTAAGCACCTATATATAGGCCTCCAATCCTCCCAAGAGTAACCATGTCATAAACATAAGAATTAATCTACAACATAAAATTACTTAAAACCTTGGGAGGTTATAGGCATTAATTAAAATGGAATCCTAAGAGGCTATGAACATCCACCACCACAATATTTATAACACTCCCCCATGGATGTCAAAGAGGGTGAGCTATGTGGGGTATGGAATAAAGAGATCAAAATCATTTTCAACATGTAAGTTAAGTTGTTTGTAAATCATTAGTTTTTTATTTGAAAAAAATGTTTTGATGTCTTCTGGTTTTTATTTTAATGATAGTGCGATGAAGACGTGTTCTATCTTGGGTGGGAAGTATAAACCTAAAGTTACTACCAAGGAGTGGTATCAGTCCAAGGTAAGTTTTTTTAAATTTAAGTTTTTTTAATTGACAATCAGTTTATAATTGCCTTAATTCATTTTGACCATTTTCTTTTGATGTATAGTACCCTCGCCAACCAGGGAAAAGTCAGTGCAGGTACTACGTTATACTAAATATGGATAACATCATCATTAGTGGAGTTACTTCAAAGTTTTAACATGTGATCATTTATTTATTCTCAAATGATTTTCATTTTTGTTCTTGTAAGTGAATAGTTAGTTATTTTGTTAAATTGATTGATTTATGTTAACTTGTTCTTTAATTTGCCCGCAAAGTTTTAGTTAAGAGGAACCCTATACTATGGAAGACATTAATTTCACTACTATAAAAAAGGATTTAAGACCGCCTCATTTAGACCAGAGTATTGAGTCTCTGGTCTAAAAACTATGACCAGTGATAGTTTTGTAAATACCGGTCTAAGAATTATGACCGGTGGTAGTTTCATAAATATAAAGAACTTTTTAGACTGGATTATAGAGGATACGATCTAAAAATTATGACCGATGACAGTTTCATAAATATAAAGAGCACTCTTTAGACCAGATTATAGAGGATCCAGTCCAAAAAAATGAATGGGTAGCAGTTTCGTAAATATAAAGAAGATGTTACAAAGAACTGGTCTAAAAATTTAAAAATAAAATATTTATTACTTTTAAGACTGGATGTTATGAATAACTAGTCTAAAAATTTAAAAATAAAAAAATAAATAAAATGTCTATTCCTTTTAAGACGACCGAATGTTATAAAGAATCGGTCTTAAAAGTTAACTTTTAAAACCTCGTTTTGATAACAACCGGTCTAAAAGATTTTCATTTGGTGCGGCAAACGAAAATTGAATTTTCATTATCCCTTTTCTAGTTCCCTCCGCTTCCCATTGATTTCTCTGCTTCTCTTCTCATTTCCACTTCTCTTCTTCCTCTTTGCTGTTTTGTTGTGATGATATTATAAAAATCAATAAAGAGAAAAATTAAAATAGTTTCCTCTATAACAACATACCTAGAAAGTAACATGCGCCTTCTCTACAAAGTAAATTTGCTATGAGATTGGCTCTACCATTGAAGATATTTATGCAAAAGAGTCCTTCAGTTCCAATCTCCGGCTCCGACGAGATCGCGAAAAATCGACGGACAAGGAAAATTATTTGGGTTCTTCGTGGATCTCACTAGATCTGAAAGTTTTCAACAAAAGTTCCGAATTTCGATCTGCCTCTCCCACCCCATCACTTGCTTGATCTATAGTCTTTCAATCTTCGGCAGCGCTTCCAATTTGGAAACAACGGCAGCCTTCCGTTCGTCTTCGAAATGGTAGCCTCTTCTTTCTTCCGGCAACTTCATAATTATCTAATTTTTTATTATAACCTTTTTACTTAAATTAGGCTTTTCAGTCTCATGCCTCTTATTTACGTTTATATTTAGAGGTATTGGCGTTGGACTTCGATGGCCGAGGGTAGGTGTAACATCCCAAATTCCATACTACAAATTGTGTCGGATGACACTTGGTTTTAGAAAATTTGACAGAGTTTGAGGTGCTACATCAGAGTACTGCGGAAATGGAGAGCAATGAACTAACAAATGTACAATGACGAGTAGCTAGTATAAAAATACCCCTACATATGATGATGCCAGGCGTATGCTGGTATATTAAAAATTTCTCGAAGGAATATTCATGTGATACAATATACAGAGCTTTGTACAATTACATTTCTCAAAAAGTAACCATACAACCTAGACCAAGCCTTGACTAGACTTGGGGCAATGAACCTAACAACGTTAATCGAACAGAATGGCCAGGTAAGTGTCTATCATGGGGCCTCACCGAGTTCACGGCGACTGATTGGCTGACCCACATAGACTAGCCTTGCCTTCGGCACCAAACTATTCGAAATAACTTTATTAGATCCATGCCTGACAATAGGCTCTGATAACTTCTTCTGGCTCTTGTCTCGACCCTCGGTGCATTATTACGACTTTGCCCCTTGACTCCTTTCTATGGCTCCGTCTACTGGTGCCTTCTCTGTTCCTGGTCCTTACCTGTACTATTATTTAAGACTGAGGTCCAATGCCCATTGGACCTCAGGTAATGGTTAACCTCATGCTTATGTAACAATATATGAGTAACAGTTTATTCATGACATCACAGCAGTACATAATCACATATGTAAACCAATAACCATACATTGTCAATGCACATGCTTTTTATTCCCTGTCTGCACTATCCAGTGCCACGATGTACGGTCGTGTCCTTAGCGCTAGGAAAACTCTAACGGCATTATCATGACTATAACCCGTAAATAGTTGGATGTATAATGAAACATCTAAGACAGAGTCTTAGTCTATGAATACAACTATCATATATAGACATACAACAAGCATAAGAGTTTGTGTTATAGTACGCCGCGAACGTACCTTTCACCGTGTAATGGCCAATTGTCCGGCCTTTCGAACCCGACTCCGGACCTCCAGGATATCCTAAAGGGTAATACCGTATTCATTAACTCATAAACAATATCCTAATCACAAATGACTATTTTACCCCTGACTTTGCTAACTGGCGAAATTTCGCCAGAACTTCGTTTCTTTGACTCTAATCTTCCAAAATTTTTCCATATCACTTTCTCCATCATATTTCCGAAATAAATACCATATTTAATCATAAAACATGATATCAACATTATATTGGAAGATTAAAGATCAAAACAACATAAGCTATGAACTTAACCTAGAACTTCAAGAACTAGGGACTGAAGAACTTACCCAGAACCTTGCTCTCCTTCTCCGGAGCTCTTCCTTCTCTCTAACCTCTCTCTAATTTCGAAATTGCTGTTGCAATTTGGTGTGAGAATTCAAATGGATGTGAAGGCTATTTATAGGCAAAGGTTGTGGCCAACTTGGTAAATTTTCCCTTCACTTTGAGCCATTAGATCTAGGGTATTTTTGAAGTTCCAATCCTCACCATCCAACCACCTTGGCTGACCTCCCCTCCCCCTTTTTCTCAAAAATGACATCATCCAAATGATGTCACCTATATGCTTTATGGAATTTTTACCGATAAAGTCCCCTGTTCAGTGTTCTAATCGCGAAATCTTAAATAATCACAAATATTCCTTGACGTAACTTTGGAGGTCTATGATATCACTTGAGAAATATTTGGATTAAAAAATATTATGGTCCCATTAAGGGTATTTTCTAGCCTGTTAGTCATTTTAGGACAAACCCCGTCGGTTACGGAAATGACATCGGGTAACACCAACTTCGGGACAAAAATTCACTTGTTCATAATATGTCCTGATGTTTAATACTTAGTTCATAGATTTCAAGTTAGGATTTAATTTCTATCGGTTCCCGTTTATCCTATTTGCTTTTCACAAAATATCTCTTCTTTTTCCCTTCCACTTGCCTTTGCTTTCACACTACAAATTTCAACATTTCCTCTCTCCCCTTTTTTCAATAATTTCGGCTCCCCCTCCCCCTTTATCATCTTTTATTTTGTTATTTAATTATCCCACATTATCCTTTAATTATCCTATATTATGTAGCATAAATTCTCTCATTGGTCCTTAAGTGTTAACATGGATTTAGCCCTTTTAACATGTTGGAGTTCTTGTAACCTTTAGATCTTACTTTTTTAGATTACATCCTAACCATTGCTTAATGTTTAATTTGTCTAATTTGATTAGTAACCTTTTGTTAAACAATCAATATTTAGGGATTTTATGTACTTAATCTTATCAATTTTTCTTAATCATTCTTAATTGACTAGCAAGTATCCTTTATGCTAATCATGGCCATAAACATTTAATTAAAGGTTGTTCACAATTAACTCTGGACATTTCCCTTGATTCATGCTTAAATAATTAGCCATTAATCATTTATTTAATCACTTACTAATTGTTGATAATTTTCTTAATTAGGATTAATCATTTTCTCACAACTATTACACTGACATTGGTAATTTATGCACCATGCATTATATTAAAAATCATAGGGTCAATTATGGTCCCCAAAATAATATTTGATTTTTTCTCTTTTAAATTCCAAGGAAATAATTTAATAAATTACCAAAATTAGAGACAATATACTTTCCTATTTTTAATAAATATGTAATTTCCTCTTAAGACATATCATAATAATCTCAGGGTATTTTATGACCCACAAATGTGTTTAGAGATTTTTGGCACTTTGTTTATTCTAATTCCAATAGAATTTGCCCTTGAAAATAGAATAAATACACTACAAGATTTTGAGACCATATATTCACCTATTTAAAATAGGTTTTGTTTATAAAAAAAATATTTAAGATAAATAATTATCCGGGTATTACATTTCTCCCCCCGTTAAACAAAATTTCGCCCTCGAAATTTGAACATATAACCTTGGAGAAATAACCTAGACCTCTAGTCTAACCCTTGTCTATGCATACTTACTCAGCATGCATCCTAACATTTAGACATCAGTCTTAACCAACTTGTACTCATGTATAGTATTAAATACAGGACTCACCTGTTTATTCTCACAGTGCTTGGCTATGAAGGACTTACTACCCGACTTATTTAGCCTCCTGGCTTATCACATATTGACCTTCCGGCTCGATCTATTACCGTAGCACTGGAGATTCTAGCCTTACTGCCTAGGAAATGATCCTCAGGCCTTAGGCATCTCACTTATCACCTGGTACAGCGAGCATCTTATCCCAATCCCAAAATCCGGCCCCTGCACAAGCAGTACCGTTAAATAATGTGGACGAACCTCCGTCCCTCCCATAAGAGACCCAGTGTACTCATTGGCACATAAAGTAGCAACCCTATCTACCGGAAACTCAGTCCAGACATAGTCAGGTTCCACTTAAATAAAACATACGCCCTCGGCGAAATGTTATGGATTGGGTGCGTTCCACTGCTGGTGTGGTTTTCATTTCCTCAAATCAAATCCCTCAAAAAATCTTAGAAGGTTATTACCAACGAAACGCGTTTGGACCTCTATCCTTGGCTACTCAAGCTTTCTATAGAATACTTATTTTATTTTAGTCTTCCGGTTATTACGGATATCGTCCACTACCCTTGGGTTTCACAATCTCTCCAAGACACGACCCGGTGTTCATGGTTCAACGTCTGTGGGCTTCTGCCAGCCCATTGACATAATAGTCTCACAAGACTTAAGGCTTTCCGAACATATAAATGTCCAATAACCTATGGACACACCAGTCCCAAAGGTCCTACTGTAACATCCCAACTTTTCAAAAGCAGTATAAATTTTTTTCATCAAACATCATTTCAAATAATCATCAGAGTAGAGTATCGGAGCAATTGAGTAACTGATATATAGATTCAAAATGCCATAAGTCTGGCGGAATACAACAGCGGTATAGTAACCGAGTATTTCAAAAGTGATACACAATAGCAAAAGGAAGGCTTCCGCCGGAACAACAAAATAGAGTCTTCACCGGTCTTCTACTCGGGCTGCTTGCCTCTCTCCTCGGTCCTCGGTCCTTCTGATCCGGATGCTATGTTAAGAGCTGAGGTCCAATGCATACGGACCCCAGGTAACGGTTAACCTCATGTTTATGTATACACATACAAACAACAGACATCCACAATATCAACAGCACAAACAATCACTCTATCACAACCCATGCATATGTATTGCCCCCAGCACGCAGACATATTGCCCCCAGCATACCGACAGATTGCCCCCAGCATACAGACATATTGCCCCCAGCATACAGACGTATTGCCCCCAGCATACAGACATATTGCCCCTAGCATACAGACATATCCTCTAACCACTATATGCATTTAAACAGTATAACATCTATACAACACACCTACCACATATATGCATACCATAAACATTAGAGTTAGTGTTACAGTACGCGAACGTACATACACCAATAGTACATAAACACACAACAGACATAAAGTCATCATCTATCACATACAATACACATACTACATACATGCATACCATAAACATCAGATTAGTGTTACAGTACGCGGACGTACCTTCAATGACGGTAGACGGTACTTCCGTCGGAAATCGTACTTTTTTACGGAAAACTGCGAAACGTCCAACAGTGGCACGTCGGGCTGCGTAACAGCAGCAGATTAGAGTTTCTGATATCCTATAAGGGTAATATCACTTTCATTAGTTATTTGACATTACGACTGGCATTTTAGGTAAAAATTACCATTTTGCCCCTATGGGTAATTGGCAGAATTTCGCCAGCACTTCGTTACTTTGGCTCCGATTTTCCAAAATTTTGCCAGAACTTCGACCCAATCATAATTTTCGAAATTCTAACTTAAAATAGCCCTATCATATGATATCTAATCATACTTGAAAGATTAAAGGCTACTCTAACATTACTACTCTAACTACCGAAAGAACTACTGAAGCTTAAGTACCGAAAAACTTACCCAGAGCTTCGCTACAGCTTTTCTCCAGAGCTCCTCTCTCTAAAACCTCTCTCTACATTTCGAAATCCACAAGGGAAATGGTGTGAAAAACCAAAGGGAAGGGGGGTATTTATAGGTGAAGGGTTAGGATTTCGGCCGTCGGATCAACTTTTTGAGAAGCGATCTGGACCGTCCAAAGCATAACTTTTCCAACAAGTTTTTCCTTCTTCCCTTTGACACTTGGCCGACCTCCTTGGCTCAAAAGTCAAGGGATTGGCCAATGGGAGGAGGCCAAGTGTCTCCTTCCAAAAGCCTTCCGGTCAAATTTCCCCGATCGGTACCCGATTCGCGTAATTTCGGAAAAATCTCAAAATTCTGGATTAGGTAAATCCAAGATATTTCATTCCTTATTAGAAATGTATAATTTAACTAGCTTTTCAACACTGTCTAGGCCTTCTCCGGTCTGACGGAAGTTTTACCGAAAAACGTGTCGGTTGCGAAACGAATTTCCGGAATCATCAACCTCTGGACAAAAATTCACTGATTCCAAATATGTCCAGATAATTTCAAACTCATCTCCTGATGTTGACTTAGAATTTATTTTCTTCAAGTCCAAAATGTGACTATCTGCATTTTTCCCTATTTCGTCTTATTAGGAAAATGCTCTACCGGCTTCAGAATTAACTTCCGGAAAAGTCTAACGGAAAATAAAAACCCACTGATCACTATTTTACCTTAACTTTGGAAATCTCATTCCTAGTTCTCTAGATAGGATCCGTTTCCTATTTATTTATTTACTATTCACTATATTTAATTATAATATATAATAATACAACTTGTATGTTAAGTATCATGATATTTTTTCCAAATTCTTATCTTCAATTTTCCTTTGCAATTTCGGCTGGCCCTAATTTTAATTACAATATATATTTATTTTTTATTTAATTAATTATTTAATGATTTATTTATTTTAATTTTCTCAAAAATTCCACAAAATTACCTAATTGGTCCATTCTTGTATTTAGGCTTAAAAATACCTAAACTCATCCATTTTCCCCAAAAATTTCCAATTAATTAGCAAATATGTTTTTACTAATTCTTGGCCAAAACCACTAATTTTAGGGTTTTACATAATTATCTTTGAATTTCCTTCGCTTAAGCTTAAGTAATTAGCCAATAATTACCTAATTACTTTCTTATCAATAGTTGATAATTTTCTTAATTAGAATGCCTCATTACCTCATAACTTTGGCCCTGACATCTTTATTTTCATGTCTTCTGCATTATTTTAGGATTTACGAGGGTATTTTTGTCATTTTAATACTTTTTGGACATTCTTATACAATTTCTCCAAGTTTGTAATTTAATAAATTACCTAAATTAGGGACAGTATCCTTCCCTATTTCAAATAGACATTTACTTGCCTCTTTTATAGCTTTCACAGGGTATCTATAACCCATAATGTATTTAGGGACCTATTTGCAAATTATCTAATTTCAAGGGAAATTACCCTAACAACAAGGTAAACTCAATACAAGGTGTTTGAGACCTTATATTCACCTATTTTGAATAGGTATATTTCCCAATTTTTGATATTGACCCTCAGTGTGATTTTTAGGGTATTACACCTACTGTCCATCATGCACATTTGAGAGGTGATGTACCTTAACCCCGTGCATTTTTAACTGCAACTACCAGATCTAATTGATCCATGACCTTCGCACATCATATGCTATTCTATGTTGGAGCACCCTACGACAATGTATTGGATTACATAAATCCTTTCTATAGGGAACCTATTAGATGCGGAACTTGTTATAATGTACTTACCTTTAGAATGATACGCTGGTAGCTCTACTGTATGGTTTGTTGTCACGGCGGCTGCACTTTACGGTTTGTTGTCATGGTGGCTCTACTCCACGGTACTTTACACAGCGCTTCACTCAAACCCTCCGACTGGTCAGCTCCTCCGGTCAGAACCCTCCGTAGGTAGACCCCCTCGATCAAAACTTCTCGTAGGTAGCTATCTCCAATCAAAACTCCCCATAAGTAATACTGTCTTCAACCGATCGTCTCTGAATCATTATAACGAGAACTCGAATCTTACCAAGTTCCTACCTCTTAGTGGTTTCTTACTCTGTTATTTCTATTTCTACCATCTCATCTGGGGTAATTCTACTTACAGACTCGCAGTCCAGCTCCAAGTTGAAAACGAAAGGAAATCACCAAGAGGGGGGTGAATTGGGGATTTTAAAAACTTTTAAAATAACCTTGCACCAAAGCTGAAGCTAAACGTAAAGAGATAGGGAAGAAGAGCTTGACACAGAAAGTTTATCCTGTTCGGTCCAAACTCTTGACCTACGTCCAGTCCACGAGACTCCGGGTTTTTCTACTATCACTCAATTCGGATACACACTGTACTCAAGGATTATCCTCTCTCTAGGATACACTCCCCTTACAAGTTGTAATCAAATCCCAATCTCCAAGTCCCTTGACTTGAGATTATTACAATGGATGAATAATTTGTATAACAACTCTCTCACAGAGTAGATATTGATAAACACTGAGGCTCTTTGTATATCAAATACAATACAGAAGAAAACCAGACGCGTGAAATCCTTCTTCATTCTGATTTGTCGCGTGAATTCAATGTCTTGGTTGATCCAACTAATACCTGAAACATTCTTAATTTAGAGTGGTTAAATATACATATGAATTCTCTAAATGAATGTATTCAATTCGCATAGAAATGGTAATCTTGTTGTTCAAACTAATCAGGATGAAAACAGTAACGATCATATTTGTTTGTCGTCTTAAACTCGAGTTCGCCAAGTCGGCTCGAGTTCGTAAGGCACTTTGAGTATTTGGTTTATCTTCGTGAGGAGCAAACTCTGGAGTTTGATGTAAACTCTGGAGTTTGTAATTTGTTTCATCATGTAAACTCGAGTTCACAAAGGTAGGCTCGAGTTCGAATCATCGCTGAGATTTTACTGTTCGAGCACCTGAAACAATATTTCACACACACCGGTAGGCTCGAGTCCATTAGTGATTAGGCTCGAGTTTGACATTATTCATGCCTAAGAGATTTGGTCATTCTAAGTGTGGTGCTGAGCACGAATACAAACTCTGAAGTTTGTACACTTGCTTTACTTTCTTTCAACGAAGGGCTCGAGTTCATAATCACAGAGCTCGAGTTCGACTTCATTTATTCCATGACTTATTGGAGTGAACTGGAGGTTTGAACATAAACTCGGAGTTTGTGAATGAAGGAAACCTGGGACCTCTTCGCAGGGGAAAACTCGAGCTTGCAATAATCAGGCTCGAGTTTACTCGTTTTGTAAACTCTTCTTCGTTTGTCAAACCATAGAGTAAACTCTACACAAATGTATTAGGCTCGAGTCCATATACTTAGGCTCGAGTGTTCATCAATTTACAGCCATAGGAATAAGTCAACTCTACACAAAAATATAAACTCGAAGTTTAAAGAGATGGTTTTCAATTGGAAAATATTTCGCCGAGGCAAACTCGAGCTTGTCTATACGGGCTTGAGTTTACTCATTTGTAAACTCTTTAACATTATACCATGGAGAGTTTAGGTGGAGTTTATTTATTCAGCTCGAGTTCGTCATGCCGAAATAGCCCGATATGCTCTCTGTTTGCAAGCAAACTCGAGCTTGCCTAGTTAGGCTCGAGTTTTGCGATGACAGAATGTTTTTGACTCTTTTGTCTTATTAAAACATTCATACTTGTTTACAATTATTATTAATCATCAAAACACATAGAGAACTAACACAGGCAACATCTGTATCTTAACTTTTCCTATCAGGTAACTACCCACTTCTCAGGGAAATCTATTGGCCACTAACATCACTATGGTTATCGGTCTCACCTTGAAACCATAACCTGTGGCTACTAAGGTTTTATCTATCGCATGGTTCCGTTAAGGAACTACCTCTCAGGTATTACAACCTAAGGTATCCTCACTCATACTTTCTCAGGGTTCCTACTTTTAGGTACTGGAACCTAAGGTAATGCTTAGTCATACATTGACCTAAGCACTATCTCTGCTTTAATCAGGTTGAAGCCTATCACTCTATCTGTTCTCTTAGTATCCCAAAGGATTACTACGTTTCATACCGCAAGTTATTTAGGCATTTAGCTCAAAGGAACTCAAATCCTCAAGCTACTTTTCTACAGTCACTCTCATGGCTAACACCTTCTTGCTCGATCAATCTCTAGGAGCCGACTCTACGAATCCACTCCCTCTACCGGTATCCACACCGAACAACTCTCCAACACATACGGCAACGTGCTAGCGCCTTCTTACTTTGTGTCTCATTTTTTTCTCTCTAGGATTTCTTTCGTGGCTTGTTGGTTCGTCTATCTAATACGACTAGATCAATATCCTTTTATAGAGTTTCTAAAACCCTAATTGGGCCGTATTAAAATATTCAAGATTAATCTCAATTAATCTTGAATTCAAATTTTTTAGATTTAAATAGCATTAATTAAATATGTCCAACAGATCTAATCTAATCTATTTATTTAATCCGAATTAAAAGCCTAATGATTTGATTTATTTCTATAAATTAAATCTGAAATATGATATCTTTCTATTTAATTAAATCTAAGATACTATATCTCAATTTAATTAAATCTGAGATACTACATCTTTATTCGAAAATTAAATCTGAGATACAATATCTCAATTTATTATAGTTATTTAATTTATCAAATAAATTAAATACTATATAATAATATTATTATCTATAAATAATATCATTATTATTTTCGAATTTAATAATATATATATACATCCTAGATTAAATACAGTATTCATTAAATCTTAGACATATATAAGATTCAATGAATATGGACACTTTTACTCGTGTTGGGTTATTCTTGTGTGCGACCTTGCAGGTCCACATGAGATTGGCAGCGGGCCAATAGTGTATCAGCCTACAAGTCGCAAGCGGCCTCTAGCAAGACATTGCGACTACCCAATTCATATAGGGATCGATGATATGATACAACCTATCGTACAACCATGTCACGTCCCTTTTGTCACGCGATAATTTGGTCAAGGATGAGGCATGGATAATGTCAACTTCCTATTCTTGACTATTACTTTCTCGATTCTTGAGTAGTCTAACAATTGAAATGGAAACTCTTTTCCAAATGTAGTATGGCCATACATTTCTAATCACTCATCGAGGAGCCCAAGATATATCTCTACAAATGTGAGGGACAAATTCCATCTTGACCATTCACATTCCTCTGCATGAAAACCATTGATCCCGATCCAAGCCTTTATCATCACCCGGTCAAAGGTGACTTTTGACTAGGTCAAAGATCAACGACTCTCATGTGGAAATCTATGATGATCTCAGGTCAAAGGGCGTTGTGACGCGGTTATACATGAGATAAGCTTATGACTAAATCCATACAGCTTTCTCATAGTGGGTCGGTCCAGCACCTTGTACTCTTACAAGTGCCTATGACGTTGATTCGTATCTCCATACTCATCAAAGTCATACTGGTCTTATTTCATCTTTGCTCCCGCATAGATGACTGACTAGGGACATTTAGAATAATCTATAAGATACATCCAAGGATACAATTATCACTATAAACATGCAAATGATATGATAACTAAACGGAGAAATACTTTAAATAACATAAATGTTCAAAGTACAATGACTTGCCCCTAGGGCATAATTTCCAACATGGAGTGTGTGCATAATGAGGCTAAATAGTAAATGAGGATGAATAGAAAGTGTGTACCTTTTAGGTTTACCTCTTATTTATAGAAATTACCTTAGCGTTGGACTCTTGGTCTTTGTGCACCCTGTAGCCCATGTATTAGGCTGCCATACCTGCATTAGGATCCTTGATTATAGGCTGATTATGATCTTCCTTCATTATGGGAAGATCCTAGTACAAATTGCTCTTGTTGGGCCACACAACAAATGGGCCTCCTGTATGAGCCCATAACAGTTGCCCCCTAGTCCGGTAGTTCAGGTCTCTGCTTTTCAGAGAACATTGTCTTTTTTGCCCTTGACTCTTCAGATTCGTAAAGTTTATATTCACATCTCCCTCCATTCTCTACACTTTTCGCATTCACTATTCCCTCTTTCTTCTAAAAAACCTCTCACTTTCGTGAGAGAACTGCCTCTGTACAATCCTCCAGTCTACCATTTAAGTTCCTCCAACCTTCTTAAAATCAGGTATTCTCGCCATTTCTCTTCTATTCCTTTAGTTTTTTTCTTTCTTTCAACTATTTTATTCTTTCTTCTTCGACTGTATTTACCACAACGTTGCTTTCTGGGTTTCTAGGTAGGTGTTACAATGTCTGGGCTCTTTAGGTAGACGTCGATTTCTGGGTTCCTTTCTTAACTATGAACCCTAGTTCTTGAATCTTGATTCTATATTGGTGTTGTAGAGCCATTTCGTTATATCCTCTTCACCCCTTCTTGCTGCCAAACACTCTATTCTTAGGTTGTGTCTTCCACTAACCATGAATAAAGGTAAAATGACCCTAGAAGAGGAAGAAGCATTGTGTCGAACAATTCCTCCCAAAGCTCTGTACTGGTTTTGGGGTATTCCCCCTACTGAGGAAGAGAAGCAAGAAGCATTGCTTCGTAAAAAACATAGTTGAGAAAGTAGGAAAAGATCCCAACCTCTACATAACTAGAGTCGAGGTAAGACTGGAGGTTGGAGTGAAAGTGCCACCAATACGAGATCACATACCTAAACACCGAAATCTCACATATTTTACAACCAAAAAGCCTGTGCCAAACTAGACTGAAATCCCATTCAGATGGCGTCGTTGACCCTTGTGATGACTGTGCTTATCTCAGTTGCGATCTCATCACTAGCGGCCGTTATTTGGAGGCCGAGTCTACTTTGGCCTCTTGCCAACATAAATTGACTTCCAAAACCATCCCAGCCTCTGGTAGCGAGGATCGTTTAATTGGAGAAGAGTCTCCTAGTTTTCCAACTTTTTCTTCTTTACATAGTGGCTCACATAATTCAAGTATGCCTTTCGTGTCTGATTTTTTCTTTTTTGTTATAGGTATAGATGGGTTCACCCTTTTCGCGCCATATTGAGAGATCTATGTCTGGGGAGTCGAGTTTCATCAGTCCCTCGAGAGCTTCAATGAACGTGGACTCGTGGGTTATCGATGAGGTGCTACGTACTAAGTCTACGCTAACCGCAACCAAGATTGCAAGGCTCCCCGTTAGCAATGGAAAAGGCTACACCCTTCGTTTACCCCTGGATGATGAATCCATTTGCTCCCTCTCGGAAGAGAATCATACACATTTCTTCTTCTTCTATCGGGACTTAATTACTCGGCTCGATATTCACTTTCCGTTTATCGAGTTCCAAATTGATCTTCTCAATCACCTACACCTTGCTCCTTCCCAACTTTATCCCAATAGTTGAGCTTTTGTTATCGCCTTTGAGCGTTTCTGTAAATCATCAAAATTAGTTTGTACAATTCCTCTTTTCTTTCACTTTTTTCCGTCCATCGTGCTGGAACAGAGCCTCCAACTAGAAAAGGTTGGACCTCGCTACGGGGTGTCGTCGGCCAAAAACTTTTCACAGTTTTCACTGACTCCGTTAAGAATTTCAAAGCTGGCTTCTTCAAGGTTGCTGCCGAGCCCGGGCAGGAGCCTTGGTTCCTTAAGACCCTCGAGTCCGAGGATGTGGAGTGGAAGTTCCCCTTGTATTAGACTCAGGACCATTATAACTTTTCTACTTCCTCATACCGCTTTCCTGTTACGAACTATTCCAAATCTGAAGCCAATGCGGTATCCTTTATTCTTGCATATGTCAAGAAACAAGGGCTTGTTAGCTCGACCGAATACATTTCACAGATTCAGGCCGGGTTAGATTCGGAATCGAGTATGACTCTTCGTATTTGTACATTCCATTCTTGCGTTGTTTCCTGTTGAATGAATCACTAACCTTTGTTTTCTGGACCTGCAACTTTGGGTATGGGGAATGGACCTGATTATGTGACCATGATGAAGCGCAATAGGGCTGCTTCAGGTACATATCGGAGCAAGAAATGCCAAGCTCCTGAGCCCGGACAGGCTGCAGCCGGCATAGGCCCCCACGCACCCCCACCAAGAAATCCAGAGGCTCCAAAGAAAGCCTGGCCAAACAAAAAAGGTACACTGTGCCTTCTACTGGTCAAACCTCTGCTCCAAAAACCATGTCAACTCCTCCTCCTTCAGCTGGTCAAACTACTCTTCTCCTCTTCCGCCTTCCCAACTTTCCAAAGGATCACTTTGGGAATCCGGGGTAACGAAGGAAGTCAGCAATGCCCTGTTTTTCCTTATGCGCTTCTTCGAGCCATCCCTCATAACGGACGCTGAGGTGGAGGAACTCGTGGAGATCCAATTAAACTCCTTGAAAGCTTCCGCCTTAGTCTAAGTTGTGACTACATTAAAGAATAAATACGCCAAGGCTGATAAAGAGCTGCAGCATGTCACGGCGGAAAGGGATGAAGCTTGTGTGGCGAAGGCAAGAGCTTGTGAAGAGCTAGGAGCGGCCACGACAAACAAGGAGAAGACCTCTAAAGAACTTGTTGGGATCAGAGAGGATCTTAAGAAGACGCACTCAGAGGTGCTCCGACTTCGAGAGACTCTCGTTAAGGAGGTGAAGGCTTGGAAATATGAGCAGGCACTGAACAAGGAGTTACAGGTCGAGCTGAACTAGTTTCGAGCCGAACTTGAGACTGCTAAAGCCAACGCCTCTGAGTACACCGCCATGATAGAAACTACCGCGGTGGATTCCTTCAACAATGTCGTGGAGCAAATCTGGTTTTTGAATCCCGGTGTTGAGTTGAACACCTTCGGCATGCACTGTGAGGCCTATGTTGAAGACGGAAAACTAATCTCACCTGGACAAGATGAGGACAGAGGCGAGGAGGTCAACATCTCCATATCTACTAAGAAGCTCAACCGGAGGCTGCAGCTCCATTTAGTTAACAGGCCGGGATGCCAGTTTTGCTTGTAAATTTTTGCTTGGGGGTACTGAAGCCCTTTATTTGCCTTTGTAACAATTTTCACTGGATTTCTAACTCAATCTTATTATTTCTTCACTTGACTCCATTTGACAACTTGATCGTTGATGAAAATTCATTCATGTATTTCATTTCTTGATCACTACGAATATATCTTCGCGCTCAATATTCATTGCCACAATAGGTTGACCGTATGAACTCGAACGTAATTTTAGAGTTCTATTGAATGACTTGGCCGAAGTCAAAAATATTTGTGCAGAGTCTGCTTGAATATTCGTTTAGCATTAAAACTAGGTATCATATTTGTGAAGATTTTAACTAATCTTTCACATTACATTCTGACTCATTCGACCAGAATCTAATCCGGAGTAATAGCAATCCGTCACATGTTCAAACTCAGTTTTTAACCAATGTTTTAAACATTTTGACCTGATCAGGGTTAACATGATGGTTCACTTCATTACCCGAGAAAAACATGTTGATGCATCATTACTACGGAGGCTTAGAACAATGGCTTCGCTTTTTTTGAGGCCGGGTTTAACTAGCCTGACTTCATTAATCCATTTATTCATTCACAATTGCCACAATTTTCAACAATGTGACATAATTCTCAGTTTAGTCGAGTTCCAAACATAACATGGATCTACCTGGATTTAACTGTCTTCATACTCAGTTTATTCGGGTTCCAAACATAACATGGATCTACTCGGATTTAACTGTATTTTCTTCTCGTGATGAGCTGAAATCGGGTTTAATTACCCTGATTCATTTTCTCCTTGCTCCGCGCTTTATTTGAACTTGGGTTTAATTACCAAGGATTCATTTGTTCATAACTGGCTCAATTCTAACAATTTGCAACGCAATTCTCAACTGAGAATTTCTTCATTTATTTGAAATCAAATGATTACAAACTTAATCAAATAGACTCATCGACATAGTTGACCTTACATAATTCCGAAAAGGAAAATTATGCTTTAAATAAAGTAGATTCAACACAGAACTCGGATTTAACTGTACATACACAATTTATCCGCGTGTTGAACAACTCCACATGGAACTTGAATTTAACTGTAGCATACTTTCAGTTTATTCACGTTTCATGTTCTCTTGATTAACTTTTTCTTTAGAGTCTCCAGCATGTAGGCTCCTTTGCCGACCTTTTCTCTAACCCGATAAGGGCCTTCCTAGTTCGCAGCTAGCTTTCCGTCTCTGGCATTTTTGTTTCCTATGTTAGCTCTTCGAAGCACCAAGTGACCCTTTTGGAATGACCGAGGCTTCACTTTTTTATTAAACTTGGCCGTAATGAGTTGCTTGGTGGCCATATCTTGGCAATGGGACATGATTCTGACTTGATCTATCAGATCCAAATCCACGGCCACGACTTCGTTGTTCACCTCCTCTCCCTCCTGAAGAGCCTTGATTCTCCTCCACGAGGGCTGGCCTATCTCAACCGGGATCATAGCTTCACATCCATATATTAATTTGAATGGAGTTTCCCCAATTGATGTTTGAATACTGGTCTGATATCCCCACAGGACAAAGTACAGGTGCTCAACCCAACTAGACCCTGCCTCTTCCATTCGCTTACTTAGCCCATCAACGATGACTTAATTCACTGCTTCAGCTTGCTCATTTGATTGCAGATGCTCCACGGAGGCAATGTGATGCTTGATCTGGAAACCAGACATCATTTCTTGGAAACTCTTGTCGATAAACTGGGTCCCATTATCTGTTATCAGCTTGCTCGGGATCCCAAATCGAGAGATTATGATTCTTTTGAAGAACCTTTTCACACGAGCCGAGGTGATTGTTGTCACAGGTTCGGCTTCTATCCACTTGGTGAAATAATCGACAGCTACAATGAGCCATCGTAACTGTCCTAGAGCTGCTTTGAATGGTCCCAGCAAATCCATGACCCATTTTAAAAATGGCCACAGAGCTAAGATAGACTTTAATTCCGCTGGGGGAGACCATATTATTCTGGCATGTTTCTGGTAGCTACCACATTTTTGAACATGGTCCTTCAAATCCGCCCCCATAACTGGCCAATAGTAACCGGCTCGCAGAGCTTTCCTTTGCTTGAACTAACCCGGCAAGAAGCGCTTCATATTTTTCTTGGTTATTCGATGTTGGGAAATTTAGCTGAAGGGAATGCTCCATGGAGACGCTACTACAAAAATTTGATATTACTACCCTAAAAAACGTCCTTATTTAAAAATAGGTAGTAAAAAATGAAGTCAGTGGCATTATTGTAAATATATGGAAGGAAAATTAGCCTTCAGCGACCTAAAAAATAAATTAGGACTTGTAAAATTTGTTTTTGGCGTTCTAATATTATTTAAGGACGCTTTAAGTAGTTTCGCGCAATCATCATATAAAGTCATTAAGGCGACCTGATTCAGATTTCAGGTCGCCAATATTCTGATAAAATTTTTGTATGGCGCCAAGGGATTTTTTTTGGAATAAAATTTATTTGTTTGGCGCCTAGGTGAGTTTTTTTAAATTTTTTAAAAGCGCGACTGAATTTCAATTCGTGTCGCCAATATTGAAAAATGGCGACCTAATGTTTAATCAGGTCTCCAATTTTGCAAATAATGGCGACCTGATTTAAACATCAGGTCGCCAATTTTCGCAAATTGGCGACCTGATTTTGTTAATCAGGTCGCCAATTATCATTTTAAAACACAAATTCACTCGCGATAAACCCTTCATTTCACATCTCCGTGCCTCCTTCCCCAAATCCAGCCCTGTCAAACCCTTTTCGCCGCCTCCGTCGCCACCTCCATCAAGGCCGCGCAAATCGACCGTGGGCTTCCAACTCCACTCCACCTCGGATTCGTTCTTCCCTGCCGACCTCCACTCCGGCCATCTCCATAGTCGCCTCTCTTGCGGCGTCTGCGTGTGCGTGCGGCGGCGTCACCTCGTCATCAAGCTTCCTTCCTTCAGTTTGTTTATTCAACACATATGAGCGCTCATGTTATTTGTTAGACCGCATTATATTATATTCCACCCTCGATTTTTCGCCAAAGACTTGTTCAAGGGAGAGTCCAAGACACTTTTCTCCCTTCATGAAAAAACTCTTCTCCTTTTCCTCAGCCGTGCTAGTCCTTTCGCTTGCTATACACTTACTGTGATCAAAGAAAAATTAATCATGATTCAAGACTATTGGTTTTTTTCTTAGGTAAAGAGCGATATCATACTGATCTTTTTAACTCCCATTCATTCTTCTCCAACCATCTAAATTAAGCTATTTAAACAAACACTAGTTTATATATATATATATATGCTTGTAATTCAAACAAAAGTATGTGACTCTGATTGCTACCGTATAATTAACTAGAAACGGAGAGAAATAGAGATACCTACAATATGAGCAGCAGGAAGGAGAAATCATTGGTGTTATACTTTTATGCAAAAACAGAATCATAAGCAGAATCAAAACCTAGGTTGTGCTACTAGCTTTCGCATGATTTGTTGTTCAGCTAGTTTACTAAGATTCCTGAGTTGTTAAAGAAAAAATCAACTTCTAAATATAATCATCATGCCTCACAAAATATCATGTTTCCATAGTGCATGGCCGGTTCTCCTTGTAATATACAACTTACCTCCCTGGCTATGTATGAAACGCAAGTATGTGATGCTTTCTATGATGATTTCTGGACCAAAACAACCCGGGAACAATATCGATGTGTACTTGGCGCCTTTGGTTGAGGATTTGAAGAAGTTGTGGGAGGAAGGCGTAGATGTGTTTGATGCATATAAGAAGGAGCACTTCAAGTTGCGTGCAATGATTTTTACCACGATAAACGACTTTCCCGCATACGAAATTTGTCGAGTGGTACAGTGTGAAGGGGCATAAAGCATGTCCAATATGTGAAGCGGACACAAACTTCCATCAACTAAAGCACGGAAAAAACGGTCTACCTTGGCCACAGGAGGTTTCTTCATCGGTTCCACCCATATCGTAGTTAAGAAAGCGTTTTAACGACTTACGGAAGCGAATACGGCTCCAAAGGCGTTAACCGGAGAGGACGTTTATAGTCGGGTGAAACATATCAATGTCATATTGGGTAAGCAGCAAAGGAAGGCGAGTGAGAAGAATATATGGAAGAAGAGATCAATTTTCTTTGATCTTCCATATTGGCGTAGTCTTGATGTGAGACACAGCCTTGATGTGATGCATGTGGAGAAAAACGTTTGTGATAGCCTTGTCAATACTCTTTTGCACATACCTGGGAAGACTAAGGATGGAATTAGTGCGAGACTAGATCTGGTTGACATGGGAATAAGAGAAAGGTTACATCCACGAGTAATGGAAGATGGTAAGAGGGCATACATGGAGCCAGCAACTCATACACTATCAAAAGCGGAGAAGAAAAGTTTGTGTGGATGTCTATATGACATTAAGGTGCCACAAGGATATTCTTCTAATTTGAGAAAGTGTGTCTCAATGAACGATTTGAAGTTAGTGGAATGAAGTCCCATGATTATCATGTGTTGATGCAACAACTACTACCAATAGCTATAAGAGGCATTATGAAAGATGAAGTTCGATCCACTATAACAAGATTGAGTATTTTCTTCAATGCTATCTGCAACAAAGTCATTGACATTGAAAAGTTGGATGAATTGGAGAATGAGGGTTATATTATTTTGTCCCAACTAGAGATGCATTTCCTCCGCCTTTTTTGATATCATGGTGCACTTGATAGTGCACTTGGTAAGGGAGGTAAGACTGTGCGGTCCGGTTTACCTAAGGTGGATGTACCCTTTCGAGCGATACATGAAGATCTTAAAGGGTATTCTAAAAACCCTTATCGGTAGGAAGCCTCAATAGTTGAGAGATATGTAGTTGAAGAGGCTATGGAGTTCTGCAAAGATTATCTATCAAGGCCGACGATACAATCTCAAAGATGACGAGGGGATAAGCGAGGGAACTCGAGGAATCAAACCGAAGAATAAGCCTCGTGAAGAGGTGTTGCAAGCACACTGTACATCTTGAATAATACGGAAGAAGTTCAACCATACATTGATGAACACAGAAAGAGTTTCAAGAATATGAATCCAAGGAAGAGTGACATGCGAGATAGCGAATGAGCAAAAGAACTGGGGGCCTTCTTTTCAGGTCATCACTTGGAGCGGTTACGATGTCAACGGATATTCTTTCTACACAAAAGACCAAGATGACAGAAGATCAGGTTGCCTTATGAACTCATTAAGGCGACCTGATTGAATATAAGGTCGCCTTTAAGGCGAACTCAATATTAATCAGGTCGCCTTAAAGGCGACCTGATTTGAAAGTCAGGTCGCCTTATTAACCTTAATAAGGCGACCTTATCTTAAATCAGGTCGCCTTATTAACCTTAATAAGGCGACCTGATCTTAAATCAGGTCGCCTTAATAAGGCGACCTTATTTAAGATCAGGTCGCCAATTTCAAAATTTTCCTCTACCCCCTCCAAGACGTCCCTCAGTAAAGGGTCGTTAATTGGGTCTTATTTAGGTCGTTTTTTAGCATTTTTGTAGTAGTGAGACCTCTTTTGGGCTTTCAATGATAATTCCAGCTCCGCTCCATTTAATGTTTGACAAACCATCGACAAACACTTTCCAAGTTTCAGCATCTCCGATCTCCCCTTTATCTGACGGGGTTAATTCCATCACGAAATCTGCCAAGGCCTGCGACTTAATGGCATGCCAGGCTTCATAGGGGATATCAAACTCAGCCAGCTCTATGGCTTAGCTGATCATTCTTCTGGCCAAATCCGGTTTATGGAGCATTTACCGAATTGGTTGACTCGTTCTTACCACAATCTGGTGTCCTTGAAAGTATGGACGAAGTCGCCTTGCGGTAGTAAGTAGGGCAAATGTCATTTTCTTGAGCTTCTGGTACTTGCAAATGTCATTCTTATAATTCTTTGCTGAGTTGTTCAAAGGCCTATCACCATCATGAACTTGTTTCGGTGATAAGCTCCAAAGTGGACCTCCAAATCTAATTTGGAATGTCCATATTTCCTCTTCTTTTTTTTCTTCTTTTTTTTGGAGGATTCCAAAAAAATAACACTTGAAATTTAAAATACCAAATAGGTGATTTACAATAATGAGTTGTTAATCCCATTACTAATGGTGTTAACAAGATTTTGAAATTCAAATTGTATTTTTCTATCATTCTCCCTTTTTTTAATTTTTTTTTTGAAAAAAAAAAATCTTAATATGTACAAAATTAAAATCTCCTTAATGTGAAGTGTTTTTAAAGAAATATAATTTTTTATAATGGATAAAGAGATGGGAAACGGTGCTTTTACACTAAATTTAATCTCAACAATTACTAATTTGCTTTATTTATACATCAATGCTAGATTGATCTTATTGTCATAAATATACCTATATCAATATTATTAGATGAATATTTAGATTAAATTTAATTATTATCTCAATGTCTTAGATTGATATTGAAGGAAGGATCAGCAATCTAATATGCGACTAGCTCTCCATATAAGTCAAAGAGTTTTAATTTTGATTGCAATTAGCATACTCTAAAAATTTAGGGGAAACTCTCACGAAATATAAGTAAATTCATATTCCTTAAGGCTTGAACTTATAAATGAATATTAAATATGGGGTTTAAACTTCTCATGTTGCATGAGAAGAAAAAGATTCCTACACACACATGAAATAGTGGGACCCATATATATACACAATGCTAATTATATATATATGTGGGTCCCACCATTTCATGTATGTGTGACATGAGAAAACACTTCTCCTACAACATGAGAAGTGTTTTTCCCATTAAATAATACTCATAATACCATTAACAAAATCATAACTACTACAACAATCCTAAACATAAAATATTTTAACTTCATATATAATAACAAAAAATTAGTTTTCTACCTACTGTATGACAGACTAATTGATCAAGACACAACAAGAATCTTGAAATTTCCTTTTCATCAATTCATAAGCAAAAATTTTACACATCATAAACGTACAATATTCGTTATCGTAATGATCACTGCAAATAAAATAAGGCTTGTCTCCTCTTTCCATTTCAAAGTCTTCTCTTTTAATATTTTTCAAATGACATATGACTATCAACATTGCTACATTTTTGTGTTACTCCTAATTGATTAAAATTTTAAATAATGGGATTCACGTATTTTATCCAAAAAAATGACAATTAATTATGGGTTAGTTATTGTTATTTGTTGTCATTCCTAAACATATATGGCCTACACACAGACAAAGTTTTGTAGGGTCTCATCCATCAAAACTACAAAAAGACTTCCCTTCACAATATTTCTCAACGTGTTCGTTGGATTCAAAGAATTTATCAATAGGCGTGTTGGATTTTCTGCTAATAAATTATTCAAATTTCCTTAATTAATAAATTTTTGAGACAAATATTTATATTTCAGAATTTTATTGTATATGCTTATGAATTCAATAAAGTGAGACATAATTGGCAAAGTTTTCTACGTAGGATCGACTCATTGACCAAAAGGTTTTAATGTACAAAAGTAAAAGTTTCTTCATCTCTAAAAAATTGAAACTATGTGTATAATTTTTTCATCTAAAATATTTTAAAAATAATAACAAAAATTAGTTAAATGAATAGTATATATAAATAAATATCGTCAAAAAATATTTTACGTATATAATCTCTTACTTTGTAGATGCTCAACTATTATCATTCAGAGATATTTATTATAAATTAAAACATGATAGCATTCAATATAGTTATATTGAAAATTTTGAATATAATGTCAAGTAAATTATAGGGAAATTTTCTTCTCCTCCCCTCTTTTGCCAAATGCCTTTTCAATTTACTAACAATTTTTTTCCACATAATAAAGTACAAGATTAAATCCTTATCGTGATGTTTACTTCAAAGAAAATAATTTTATTTTTGTCACTACTATGATAATTTACCGTCTACTCTGCATATTTCAAAGTCAACACATGTCCGGTTCAAATTCTTCACCTTTTGCAAGTCTTCTCTTTTATTTGTTAAATGACATATATATAACTATCAATAGGGGCGGAGCTAGAAATTGCAATTAGGGGGTGAATATTACAAAATCAGCCCAAATGTTCATGTAATTTTATTTCAGCCCACAAATGTTTCAATCTCTTGATTTTATTCCCTTTACGAAACAAATAGTAGGGACTAAAGTGAAAATAGTAAAATTTGTATCAGGTTAAAATATAATTTTCTGAAAATCTGAGTTATTTTCTATAATTTTTTGGGGGGCCACCCCTAGCACCCCTGCCTCTGCCCTTGACTATCAACAACTACTTTGTCTTTCTTTTTCGTTTGTGCGTGAGTGAGTGAGCATTCCAAACATTATCTTTAACAAAGCCAAATAAATATTGATTAAGAAAACTCAAATTCAAACTTTTAATTAATTTTTACTGAATAGATGTAAAAAGAGTAATTCCCAAACCAATTTATAGAAATTGATTTTGATCAATATTTTAAATAATTGTTATAAATATGAAGATATATCTGGGATAAGAGATAGAGAACAAGAACAAGAGAATAGAGAAGAGACAAAGAGGAGAGTAATTCTTATTTCAGTGTGTCAACAATACATAACATATGCCTTCTATATATAGGCACAACTCTCTAATCTACAATTAATGTGTTTCCATAATCATAGTGATTAATGGGTGAGAATAGGAAACTATGGGGAATAGGAAATAATGGGAGATATGGACATCCACAAATATAATATTCATAACACTCTCCCTTGGATGTCCATTATGAATGTGCCTCATTAGAAACTTTAACTAGGAAAAACTCGGTGGGATAAAACCCTAGCTAAAGAAAAGAGTACATCATTTATTGATACATTGTCCAGTGTTGTCTCATTAAAAACCTTTCTAGGAAAACCCAGTGGGACAAAACCTAGATAAGGGAAAAAGAGTACAACGTGTATCGACTCCCCCTCTTGACAACATCAATTGAGATCTTTGAGTCTTCGAAGGCCAATGCCATGGACAAGCTTTTCAAAGATTGTACCTGGAAGTGACTTGGTGAATAAATCTGCTAGATTTTCACTTGAACTGATTTGTTGGATATTTATTTCACCATCCTTTATAAGGTCACGAGTGAAGAAGAATTTTGGTGAAATATGCTTCGTTCTATCACCTTTGATATAACCTTCTTTAAGTTGGGCAATACATGCAATATTATCTTCATATAGAACTGTTGAGACCAATTTACCTGAAGATAAATGACAAGTTGTTTGTATGTGATGTATTACTGATCTCAACCATACACATTCTCGACTTGCTTCATGCATTGCTAGAATTTCTGCATGGTTAGATGATGTGGCTGATATAGTCTGCTTCATAGATCACCATGAAATAGCTGCACCTCCACATGTAAATAGATAGCCTGTTTGTGATTTACCATCGTGAGGATCAGACAAAAATCCAACATCTGCATAACCAACCAGTTCATGCTTCGATATATTTGAGTAATATAACCCCATGTCCATAGTGCCTCTGAGGTAACAAAGAATGTGTTTTACACCATTCCAATGCTTTCGTGTTGGTGAAGAACTATATCTTGCTAATAAATTAACAACAAATGATATATCGGGTCGTGTGTGGTTAGCAAGATACATTAGTGCTCCAATAGCACTGAGGTATGGTATTTCTGGACCAAGTAGTTCTTCCTCACCTTCGTCACTAATTACTCGAGGTCGAAATGGATCTTTATCCACTTGCAAAGACCTTACAATCATTGGAGTATATAATGGATATGACTTACCCATATAAAATCACTCTAAGACCTTCTTTGTATAAGTTTCTTGATATACAAAGATTCCATCCTTTAGGTACTCGATCTGTAACCCAAGACAGAATTTTGTTCTGCCCAAGTCTTTCATTTCAAATTCCTTCTTCAAACAATTAATTTCCCTTTGAAGCTCTTCAGGAGTTCCAATGATGTTGATATCATCGACATAAACAACTATTATAGCAAATTCATTTCTATATCTTTTCATAAAAATGCATGGGCATATTGGGTCAATTTTGTACCCTTCTTTTATCAAATATTCCTTGAGACAATTATACCACATGCGCCCTGATTGCTTCAAGCCATACAGAGATTTATTTAACTTAATCGAATATTGTTCTCGAGAACATTCATTAGATGCTTCTGGCACATTGAGTCCTTCAGGGACTTTCATATAAATATCATTGTCAAGTGAGCCATACAAATAGGCAATCACAACATCCATTAAATGCAATTCAAGTCATTCATTTACTGCTAAGCTAATCAAAAAACGAAAAGTAGTTGCATCCACTACTGGTGAATACGTTTCTTCAAAATCAATGCTAGGTCTTTGTGTAAAGCCTTGGGCTACAAGGCGTGCCTTATATATTGTAATTTCACCCTTTTCATTTCTTTTTCTTACAAAGACCCATTTATATCCAACCGACTTTACATCTTCAGGTGTATGGACTATAGGTCCAAATACTTTTCGTTTTGCCAGTGATTTTAATTCTGCATTAATAGCTTCTTTCCATAAGGACTAATCCTTTCGCTGTTGGCACTCGCTAATGGATTTTGGCTCTTGATCCTCATTATCATTCATTACATCATATGCTATATGATAAGCAAAGATGTCGTCAATGTTGACTTCATTTCGATCCCATCGGATACCATTCATAACATAATTTATTGAAATTTCATTATTTTCACATATTTAGTACAGGTCTCTTAAGGACTACAACATTCTCTTCTAGAGATATCTCTACTGGAGATAATAAATCTTCAGGAGATGACTCTTCTGGAGCTACTAACTTTTCTTGATTGTCCTCGACTTGACCATCTATATTCTTAGCTCCTTTTCTCATTCGAGGATTTTTATCTTTGGAACCGATGGGCCTGCCACGCTTCAGGCGTGCTTTAGATTCATTTATAATAGGTTGTTCTTCATGGACACCAATTCGAATAGGAGCATTAGCAGCTGGGACATGTGACTTTGTCACTTTCTTTGGGTCAGTAAATGCTTCTGGCATTCGAGTAGCTAAATTCTGTAAATGGATTATCTTTTGAACTTCTAGTTCACATTGTTTTGTACGAGGATCAAAATGAGCCAATGATAATTCATTCCAGCTAATCTCTTTACCCAACTGCATATTTTTCTGTAACATCCCAATTTCAGAGCCAATTTTTTTTTTTTTATATCAGAGTAGAGCATTGGAGCGTAAGAGTAACTGATTTTCATTCAAACAATAACCTGAGTGTAACATAGTGTTAATACAGCATCCTATTGTTCTCATAGGTTAATACGGAAAATGAGAAAGCGACTTCTTCGTCTAAGAGCTCACTCGTGCTACATGCCCTCCAACCTTGAGCCTACTCGTGCAGCTTGCTTCGATCTCCGATCCATGGTCCTCCTGACCCTGAAGCTATAGCTGAGATTCAATTCAACGCATTGAATCTCAGGTAACGGTTAACTTTATGCTCAAATAAAGCAGTATAGGGATGACAGATATTCATAACATAACAGCTGTAAACAATATAATGACAGTACATAAGCGTAAAGCAGTATGTAAGTCCCATAAAGTGCCTGCACTATTCACCAGTGCCACGATGATCGGTCGTGTCCTCAGCGCTAGGAAAACTCTTACGGTATTACTACAACTATAACCCGTGTGAAATCCGTATGTATAATCGGTAACCACAACAGAGTCTCCAACCGTGAATGTATCTCGGTGACCCCTATGAGAATCTCTATCCGTGAATGTACCTATCACATATATGTATATGAGCAGCACTAGATTAGTGTTACGACGCGAACGTACCTTCGTTGACGGACGTAGATGTTTCTGCGAAGCGTGCTTTCGGACGGAAAAGCGGTTTGTCCGACAATGCACGTTGACAGTAACGGCAGCAAATTAGGATTTCGACGTCCTATAAGAGTAATATCACTTCCATTAGTGATTTGACACAATAATCGGCATTTTAGGTAAAAATTACCATTTTGCCCTTCTACCCCTAATGGCGGAATTTCGCCAAGCGCCGTTACTCGACAAATTTTCTTCTCGAAATTTTGCCAGAACTTCGACGCCATTTTGATTTTCGAAAATAAAGACTAAAATAGCCCTCCCATATGATACCCAATCATACTTGAAAATTTAAAGGCTATTCTAGCATTACAACACCTACTTGTGAAAGAGCTATAAAAGCTTCAACTTTTGGTACTCGATCCCTACCAAGTTTTTACCTCGTCAGGCATTTTTCAATGCAATGAGGCCTAAAAACAATAGTAGGAATCTCATTCCCTACTTACTAAAACTATCTAACAATTCTACTAACTACCGAACTAAAACTAAAGACCGAAGGACTTACCCGTTGAAGACTTCTTCACAATTTTTCCAGAGCTTCTCTCTCTTCTTTCTCCCTCTAGGAATTCGGACAAATGAAGGAGAATGGTGTGAAGAAAATATGAAGGGAAGTCATGCCTATTTATAGAAAACCTAAGGGATACATTTGGAATTTTTCACTTTGTTTACAACCTTGGAAAATCAACATGAAAATGGAGTAAAATTCATGTCCATGGAAGCCTCTTGGCCGAATTGCATGGGTGATGTGGCTGCTTTGGAGTGGTCCAAAAATGGTGAATTGGGTTGCTTTAAACCCGGTCTAATAGAATTTCCCCGATCGGTACCCGATTCGCGTGATTTCGGAGAAATCTCAAACTTCTGGATTTACAACCTTGAAACCATTTCCTCACTTACTAGAAATGTCCAAGTTAACCTAAATTTTGATCCCATATAGGGCACCAACAGTCCAGTTGAAGTTTTCTCGAAAAACGTGTCCGAACGCGTCCGGTTTCAGAACGTATTTCTGGAATCATCAACTTCCTCAGAAAAAATCACTGATTCCAAATATGTCCAGATAAATTCAAACTCATTCCTAGATGTTGAGTTAGAATTTATTTTCTTCATGTCCAAAAATATGCCTCTCTACATTTTTCCCTATTTTGTTTTATTAGGAAAATGCACAAAACGGCTTCAGAATTTACTTCCGGAAGAGTCTAATGGAAGATAAAATTCCACTGATCAAAATTCTATCCTGACTTTGGAAATCCCATTCCTAGATCTCTAGATAGGATCCGTTTCCTAATTTTTTAATTACTATTCATCATTTTTACTTTAATAAATTATAATATTAAAATAATTGCAAGTTGCATATATTTATTTTTCATTTCATTTTCATTTATTTTTCTTTTTTTTTTCTGCCCCTTTTTTTTCGTTTTTTATTTATTTTTATTTGATTAATTATTTAATTAATTAAATAATTATTTTCACATAATTTTTTACAAAATTTTCCTATTGGTCCATTCTTGCATTTAGGCTTAAAAATACCTAAACTCAACTATTTTTCTCAAAAATTTCCAATTAATTAGTAAATATACTTTTACTAATTTCCAACCATTGTCTATGCATTACTTTATAATTTACAAGGGTAATTTAGTCATTTCAATACTTTTTGAGCATTCTTAATCAATTCCTCCAAGTTCATAATTTATTAAATTACCAAAATTAGAGATAATATACTCTCATAATTTACTTGGTCATTTTACTGCCTTTTAAGATTTTTCATAATTTTTCCAAGTTATTTATGACTCTTAGGGGCATTTTCGTCATTTGGCACTTCGGCCCTTAGATTCTCTAATTTCCAAGAGATTTTCTTTAGAAAATAAGCTAATTATTACCTAACATTTGATATCCCATATTCACCTACTTTCTATGGGTTTAACTTTACCAAATTATGATACAGATTTTTAGGGTATTACATTTTCTCCCCCTAATGTTGGGAAAACTGATTCATCAAAATGGCAATCGGCAAATCGTGCCATAAATAAATCTCCTGTAGATGGTTTTAAATATTTTATGATTGAAGGAGATTCATAGCCAACATATATCCCCCTTCTTCTTTGTGGACCCATTTTAGTACGTTGAGGTGGTGCTATTGGCACATATACTGCACACCCAAAAATTCTTATATGGGAAATATTAGGTTCTTGACCAAAAACCATTTGTAAGGGGGAAACCTTTAAATAACTAGTTGGCCTGATACGAATTAACATTGCTGCATGTAAAATGGTATGGCCCAGCGGATATTGGGAGATTAAATGGTATGGCACATATACTGCATTGCTTTCTTCTCCATTTTGTCTCCACTAAATTTAAATGGCATTGTTTGGCTTATTGTACAAATGTGGGCCGCTTTTATTTCAATCTCATGCCCTCGTGTTCATCGACCAGAGCATGAAATTCATCATTTTGCCTCCAAATGCCAGCGATGAAATCTTGATCGGAGGAAATTGAAATCCCCAGTCAGTTTATATTTCAGTCTCTCATGTTCTTCATTGGTTATGCATCTATGTTTTTTATTAGTCCATGTTCACCCCTTTTTATTTTATTTTTTCGCTGGTTGCTTCTTGTGATTTCTTTTGAAAAAATCATTTCAGTCGTGTTGATGAGGGTGGAGACAAAATTATAATAAAGGACATAAAATAGCTCAAATATAGGATTGAAAGGGATGAAATATTTTCTGGCAAAAAAAAAAAAAAAAGATGAAATATTGCCTTGACAACAAATTGAAGTTCTCGTCATGGCAATTGGCAAACTGCAATAAATAAATTAATTTCAAGTTTCAGAATGAAGGGGAAGATGGATGATCAACCGACAAAGAAGATGCCGACAATGAAGACCTTCGAACATTCACCCCTCCAAGGCGAGAAATTGGAGTTATAAAGCTAGAAAAAGGAAATTGCAAATAAGGACCAGAGGAGATGAGATGCACCACTAAAGAGTTGCTGGACTTGGAGTGGTCCTTTCGGATCCTTGTTGTCAGATTTGAACTTCCATCTTCATTAATAACACATTCTTGATTGCTCACACGCCACTCTGGATTCTCAGATTTCCGTCTCTCTCATGATCGCTCTCCTCGATTCTCTTCACTTCCTCCATCGATTCTGCATCATCATCCATCTCTTCCATGTTCGACACTTCAAGGAGCTTCTGTGAAGCTGTGATGGAGCAAAGGCTTGGCTCAATTCTTAGTCCTATGAGGCAATGAACGTCAGTTGGAGCTTTACAAGGGAGTATTATGTGTCCTATAGAGATTGATTTTTAGTGTGTATCTAGATTAACTAGGATGTGTCAACTGGATCCGAGTTGTGATTAGCACCTCTAATTTCATATGCTCCAAAATTAATCTAACTTGATACTCCCCCCTAATAGTTTATGTGGATTCCATTTTTAAGCTCAAATGGATAAAAAGAAACATCCTTTCCCCTCAACTAATTAACCAAAACAGAAATATAAGGTGTTATGGCACAAAATTTCCATTTTAGTTTCCAATGCTCCCAAACTTATTTTCTTACTAGTACCCTAGACAATTATATTTCTTAATTTTAATCAAATTGGAAGTATCAAAATCATCAAATTCTAACTGTAAATTGGTGCCACGTTCAAGTCATGACTCATGAGGAGAAAGTAAAAATAGTTTTTCAATCTTTCACTCTATTAACTATCATAATTCCATCTCTAGCTATGATTTAGCCTTAACTTTCTTATGAATTAAGATGTTATTAAAGAATCTACGTACATCATTCAACTTTTTGAAGACAAGCACCATTAATGTTTGCGCTATTCATCTTTGCAACCTGAAACACATGGAATCAATTATATGTGTGTGTGTGTGTGTGTGTGTGTGTGTGTGTGTTCGTTCATGTTGTGTAGAAAATAAAGGTGGATGGTGAGTTACCTATGAATAGAACTTACTAGATTTTTCTTCGTTTAGCTGAAAATGTTTCCGCTTCCTCATTAGTCACAATGTTGTCTTCTTCTCCCAATTCTTCAACTTCACAGGATCTCTTTCCATAAGAAATACGAGAGTGGTAGGAAGGGATTTCACTGTTACCACTTGTGCTGCATACATTCATTGATCTGCGCCATTCTTCAACATCTTCGTCGCTTATTACACGCCACCCACACTTGCTTATCACAAACTTACTCCGACTTTGCAAGTGAACCCCCCCCCCCCCTTCCCGTTGTGCTTTCTCTATGCACATATATTTTTGCGTGTAAAATATGAATTCAATCTGGCCATCGTCAACTGTGAAGTTGCTATTGAGTGAACGAATCAGTAACATATGATTGGCATTGTTTCCCATAGTAGTTGACCACCACAACAATTCCTTTTTGAAGAATTTATCTTGTGATGCTTTATAAGTCAGACGAATTGTTCGATGGAACACATTTTCACCACATAATGGAACGTCTACATCTTGTAGAACAATACAAAAAGAAATTCCCCACCTTACACTTGAACCACAAAGATGAGAGACGTCTACTTTTATTGACACAATGGAATCTGACGATACAAAGGCTCCAATCGCATTGTCATCATATTGATCAAAATCCTTACAAGAGATTTCTCTCTCAGAACTTTCAACAACATGATTATCTTGAAAACCATGAACTTCATGAATAAATTGGAAATTTTGATTATGGAACCATGATGGGATGTCAGTCTCCGGAATCGACCAAACTTTGAAAGCCATGTTGTTAGCCGAAATCCCTGATGGAAAAGATCTCGAAAAACCATCGGCAGCTGTAAAAAAGTCTAATAGATATTCTGAAAATGATAATGGTTGCATTGAATCACAAGCAATTGTAGTTACCAGCTGTAGATTTGGCGGAAGAGTAGGCAAATATTTAAGCTTTGGGCAATAACTCAAATGAATATGGGATAGAACTGAAAGATTAGCAACACAACCTGCAGGAAGATGCGTAAGACTGTTTCGGTGTAGTTGAAGTCTCTTCAATGATGATAAGCAACGAAGATCATCAGGAATTGACCCATCATGGAGATTGCAATAAGATAAGTTCAGAAACTTCAATGAGGAAAGACGTGAGAACGTAGGAGGAAGAACACAACTACCATAAGGCAGTTTACTAAAATCATTTCTGCTAAGATCAAGGACCTCCAATGATGGCATGCAGCCAATATCATTTGGAATTGACCCAACTTTGAGATTGCATCTTGTCATAACCAATTTCTTAAGTGATGCTAGACGTGAGATGAAAGAAGGCAAGACCAATCCAGTGGGAGCTTCATGAATACCAAACCCAAATGCCCTTCGAACTTGACAAACCAAGCTCCTTACTAATGAATTGGATGTCAAACTTAGAACGTTACGTCCATACATATTTAGTGTCTTCAAATTTTGTAGGCTAAGCATGGAAGAAGGTATTTCCCTTATATCAGTTCCCCTCAAATCAATCTCTTCTAAACATTTATTTTCTTCAATCTTTTGCGGTAATGAAGAAAATTTTGAGCAACCTGAAATATTGAGAACTTTTAGAGATTTCAAATTGCAAGTGGAACTCGGAAGACAAACAAGGTTTGTGCAATTTTTCACGTCAAGAACCAACAAGTTCGTCATATTTTCCCCAAAAGCAGCCAGAAAGGATCAATGTCTTCAATGAATCCATTTCCATTCTACTTGGAAGAGCTTTAAGATTCTTGCAATCTCTGACATCCAGTAAAACAAGTTTCTTATGTTGGCCCAGTGATGGGTGAACTTCAACAAGTTTTAAGCAACCTTCAAGAATTAGTTCCTCAAGGTTGGGCAGTGACGAGAAATCAGGAGTTCTTATGAAATCTTTAGAATAGCTCAAATCAATAAACTTTAAGCCTCTTGACATCTGCACCAAAAAAAAAGAGAGTGTAAATTGACTCGCTTTCCAAGAAAAAGTTATAGAGCTATATTTCGTAAGGCAAAAAAAAAAAAAAAAAAATCATACTTGTGTTCTCTTCCAAAGTTGTGTGACCTTGCTATGATGCATTCTAAGGAGCACAAGTTTATCAAGATGAGCACCAAAGGGCAAAGATTTCAAAGGATATGCTTTCCAGTCAAGAACTTTTATTGAACTAGGAAGAAATTTTAGACCTTGAGGAAGGTACACATCACATGATATAATAAGTATTGTGAGGTTACACATCGCAGAGAACGCTTTAGGGTCCCAATTTGCCTCATATGGCGTAGGTGATTGAAGATGTATAACTTGAACCTAATCAGTGCCCTAGAAAACAAAAAACTTTCTATATTTCAACATAGGATGAGGAATGATACATATAAATTCAAATTTTAAATCAAAATAACCTTTAATGCATCACTAAATAGAAGCTACTTACTTTGTTTTTGACATCATATGATCAATATCTTCCAGTGACCATAACCTACTATGTCTCCCAGCATCATTTGGTGATTCCTCTAGAACAATGCTTCTGCCCATCTTTTGGAGGATATCATGCATTCCCAAGTGACATGCACGATTATTACTATGAAATTCTGTTAACAAGCATTTCTCAACAAGTTCTCTTATTCCAAGTGTTGGATAAAGATCACCACATATTTCAAATATTTGTGTCACTTGGTCTTTGATCATTCCCTTAAAACAACAAGCAACATCTAAAAATAGTCTCTTTTCTGAATCACTTAATGCATCATAACTTATTCTAAGTCTCTTTAGAATATTGCCTGGCGGAGACTTCTTGATTTTTTCCAAAGCTTCTTTCCATTCAAGTTCACTTCTTCCACAAAAATAAGAACCCAACACTTCAAGAGTCAAAGGAAGGCCATGAGCTTCGTGGATGATGTCTTCAAACAACTTCGAATAACCATCTATAGGTTCATCCATTTTGAAAGCCTTCTTACAGAAGAGTTGGAGAGATTCATAGTTGTTTAACAATTTAGCCTTATAGATTTCAAATTCTCCATGAACTGTCAATACATGCTTATTTTTAGTTGTCACAATCACTCTACTCCCAGGACCCAGCCAAGCTTGCTTTATACAGAGATTCTCTAGTTGGTTCACTTCACTTACATCATCCAAGACAACTAGAACTTTTTTGTTGCCTAGTAGGTTTCTTATTATATTCTTTCCTTCATATGTTTCATCAACTTCCATACCTTTTATCCTTAGTTTAGAAAGAAGTTTTCTTTGCAAAGCAACCAAGCCCTTGGCTTCTGTGGTTTCTTTCACATTAGGAAGAAAACAACTAATGTCAAATTGGCAAAATATTCTCTCATAGATAATTCTTGCAAGAGTTGTCTTTCCAATACCAGTCATGCCCCATATTGCTATTAAGCGAACATCGGATAATCCAATATTTAAAAGTGAATTCATTTCTTCAACTCTTGATTTGATGCCAACAAGATCATTGTAGAAACAATATGGTAATTTAGGTTGTACCTTCGCCCATACTTCTGCTGTAATTTCTTCAATGAGTTTTGCTTCATGCCTTCACAGAGAAATGAAAAATCAAACGATTATTTACTAATTAATAACTATATGCATATGTCAGAATATAATATATAGATACATATATATCTCACGACAACATTCCTTATTTTTGGAAACAATTATAAAAATGTTCCCTAATTTATGAAGAGAGGAAAATTTTCAAGTGTAGCCATAGGGCACAAGAACCTGTTGCCTTTTGTGGTACAGTGGAAATCTTGAAAATGTGTGTGTGTGTGTGTTTTTTCCAAGTTATAGTTTCCAAACTGAAATTACTTACATCAAGCACCTTATATCCACTACACCAAGTTCTCCATTCACATGTTGACATGTATCTTTTGTTTTAAATATTATCATTAAACTAGTCATAATGGATATAATAAGGATTGAATTATGTATAATCCTTAGAAAAATGTTACTTATACTTTGAGGTAACTATTTGAGTACCTTCAGCTACATTTTTTTTTTAAATAGAAAAATGTATATTACACAAATTAACTTCCCATTTGTATTTGAGATTCAATTTCCAACCATTCAACTGTTGTTGATCATTAAGCTTTTGTTTTAACCAAAATACCCGTATTTCTTATAATATTTATTTAAAAATTATTTATATTTTCCAAAAAAAAATATTTTTTATGCAATCATAAAATATTTATAATATATTTTTTCAGACTTTCTAATATGTTATAAGATTTTTAATTTTAATTTTTCATCATTTAAATATAAATTTTATTAATTATGTTTCCTTTAAATGGATAAAAACATACACACACACCCACATAGTTCAAGAGCATATTTTTGTTCATCATATTAAATATAAACACATTTTTCACTACAGACGTTTAGAAAAACATATAGTAAAGTATTTTTTTAATAAAAGATTTAATCAATTTTTCAATGAATTTTTTTAGGGACAATTAGTAAAAAGGACCTTGAAAAAATAATATTTATTAGGAAGGATCATAAAAATTATAATTATTTAGAAGTACCGAATACTAAGCTATACATTTAAAAAAATACTAAATTGTCCCTAATCTGTTTTTTCCCCAGAAATTTGTCCCTAATCAAACTTACTATATTTTATCCACTAAATTTTTATCTGGATTCTGAATTTTCTACACCTCCACAATAAAAATGGAATTCAAATCTCAATCAAACCGCTAATTTCCTCAGTCGTTTCTTTGATCTACTCAGGATCTTGCTGTTTTGTTTTTTAGATTGACTCTGAGAAGTTCTTCGCTTCTACATGACAAAAACAATTTCCAGAGGATTGTTTGGTTGCCCTTCTTCTTATTCACAAATTAAACACCTCCTCCTCTCATTTCACGTTATTTAATTTCTCTCTCTCTCTCTCTGTTTTCTTTCCCCAATTCATCAGAACCAATAGTGTTTTTTGATTGAAATCTCAAAATCTCTTTTTTCAGGAGTTACCTAGAAGGAGTGATTTTATTTGTTAGTTTAGTGCTGTAGCTTTTGTGTTTTTCAAAGACAATAGTTTCTAGATCTTATTCAAATCCATTGGACCTCGCCTCTGGCCATCATTTGGGTTTAAAAACTGTGGGATTCCCAGATTATAACAATGGCTAGTATTATTTCTGAGGTTGATGACGATTCAGTGGATAGCGTGAACTCAAATCCCTCATCCTTATGAACAAATCATAATAATTAAGACCCAACTTCGAATAAAGGCTCAGAGGAAGCCAAATGGAAATAGGAATTGGTTGTTCCTGTGGGATGACAATTCTCTTCTTCAATTTTTACTGTCCTGTCTAATAAATTTTATTTTTCCTAGGTCCTTCCTACTAATTTTCCCTTTTTTTATGTCTTCCTTTGCTAAGTTACTTGAATTATAGGCTGAATATGATAACACAATTTAAAAAAATAACTATTTGTAAAAGGAAAAGAAATAAAATTTTGAAAAAAGAAAAAGAAAAATTAAGTTCTTCAAATAATTTGAGCCAAAACTTGGGAACAAGCAAGAAGAAGGGTAAATTAGAAGATAAAATTGAATTTAAGATAAATTTCAATTAAAAATACCCTTTTGGAAAATTCTTAATAGAATTAATGGTTTGTATTTAAATGTATGTTTTCAAAACAATGGGGAGGTCTAATCACAAAAAATATTGAGGCGGATATGTAATTAAGGCAAAGTATAAGGGGGTTAGAGTATTTTCTCCTATATATTCATCTTTTGTTTTTTTGTTTGGCTTAAAGAAAGCAAGTAAAAGGTCAAACGTCAGGAGAGTTTGAAAAAATGCTCATTATATATTTCTTTGAAGTACCGTTTGGTGTGTATCACCTAATTATATTTGGAAAGCTGATTGCAATTCATTGAATGAGAGAGCATAAACCTATTACTGTTGAATTTTTCTTTTCGTGCCGCCTATTGATGAGCTGACCGATTCTCCTTGGGGCTGCTAATATTGAAGTTAATAAATCAGATAGTCAAAGGACTAATAATATTTTATATTTAATTTTGCAATTTGAATTTCAAACCTCGAATTTAAACGTATGGAAGTTATTTTACTTGGCATATTATGAAACTGTAAAAACAACAGACATAAAAGAAAAGACTTTTCTAGGGTGTCTTTCTAGAAAAGTCGAAAAAATGAGAGGGAAAAACTTGGATTGGTGTAAGAAAAGATCTGTTGAATTGAACTGAAGTTCTAAATGTGATTTAAGTCAATAGTATAGAACAAAAATTTTGTGAAAGATCTGTTGCATAAGAAAAGAGACAGAATACGTAATTGAAGGTATGAGATTTGACACTACTGTATCAAAATTTCTTCAGCAATAATACTATCTAAATGACTAATTTGGACGGTCCATAATTCATTTTTGTTACTTCTATTTTTTGAAAAAAAATTATCTTAATGTATGCAAAATTTATAAAGAAGATATCTCTTTATTAATGTGATTTTTTTTTTGAAAGAAATTAATTTTTTAGTTAAAAATCATCCGTTTATAAAACTATATTTGAACGGAGCAATATAATGAGCGATGAGCACAGGAATTCCACAACGGCACAACACAAGTGTTGTCAAAATGTCAACACTATAGAAAACTTACTGATCTGTAGAGTCATAGCCAGATATATTTGCAACTTCTTGTAAGGCATCTTTCCATCTTTGCACCTTCTCTTTGTTTTCAGCAAATCTCTCACCATGTTTTTGAAGGGCACGAGCAAAGCTACCTCTTTGATGACGCACATCAGATGGATCAATCTTATAAAAGATTGGGATAACTTCTCTACCCATGGTTTTTTTAGATTCAAGAATCCTTTGAAGTTCATCCAAACACCAACTAGAAGAAGCATAACCCTCAGAGAGAACAACAAGAGAGATGAGAGATTCATCAATTGCTTGGAGGAGTTGATCAGAAATAACCTCTCCTCTGTTGAGCTTATCATCTAAGAAAGTTATGATACCTCTTTGTTTTAGAGCAGCGTGTAAGTGGTCTGTGAAGCCTTTTCGGGTGTCTTCTCCTCTGAAGCTCAAGAAAACATGATACTTCCATGGTGCGATTGTCGAGTTATTCATCGAAGACAAGAGACAGACAGATTAAGCAATAGGATATATTGAAAAGCCTGTAAAGTAGAAAGATAGAGATCTATTAAACTTGAATCTTCGATCTCACTTAAGTCAATGATTTGGCTGTGGCATTAGACAATGCTTTTTTTTTTTTTTTTGGTTGCATGGAACTTTCAACATTTTGTCTCGTTCGGTAAGTGAGCACGAAACCACCTAATAAGGTACGCTAGTAAAATAATAACATGTTGCCGATTTTTTTACAATAACAGAGAGGAAATAAAGTATGATAGTAAATTTATAAACAATAGTAGTATTTATTATATTTTCTTATCAAGGAAGCTAAGATTATGTTTATTTCAATATGGATTATATCCACTCTAGTTTTGTTGGAAGTGGCAATAATCCCTAGTGCTTCTCATTTCATTCTCTCCAATTTAATTATGATAACAAGTTAAGTATTAAATAGAAGGGCCGAACCAACTCTTGGTTGATGTGGTAAAAGGCTCACTCCTGTAAGGAGGAGAAGTACACAAGTTTGAATCTTGGGAAGTACACTTGTTGAGATAGTTGAAAACCCTTTGTGCTCTAAAGAGGAGGACCACCCTTGAAAAAATTAATGAATTCCAAAAAATTTAGACAAATCCAAAGAAGGTTTTTTTATATGTTATCATCACAAAAATTTCTAGATCCCAATGTACCCAATGCCAGGTAGCCAAGCACAAGCCGGAAAACACAATATGTGCTCCGGCCACACCTACGTAACTCCAAATATTTGGATTTGTTATATTTTCTCCTGTGATACTCCAACCACCCCATGAATTGGTGATTCCTAAACGAGTCATGAAGGATATAACAAACCTACCTTGTCTCTACATTGGGTCAAGAACAGGGTCAATGGGATAAAAAAAATGGCTAATTCATATAGAGCCATTGAACCAGCAGCCCAACCAGCAACCAAAGGTGCATGCTAATATATGGATAGAAAGCAAACGGCTGGGATCATTTAATATGACGGTATGAACACGATACCAAGGCAAACCCATGAAAATACCTCTTTATACCAACTAAAAATGGACACTATGTTATTTTATTGTACTATTGTAACACCCATAATTCAATACTACCCATTATTTACAATAATAAGCAGTATATAAGAATATCATCAGAGTGGAGCAATTGAGCGTATAAGTTGGGTTGAGCAGATGAGTAACTGATACGTGGCTATAACTTAAATTGTTTGTGGTGTATCCGGTCGAGGGAATATCAATACAATTATCCAAATATACAGATACAAAGTATCTAACAGTAATAATATAGCCCAAAATATTAAAACTCTGGTTGAGTCCTTATGTGTGCTGCTTACCCTTTTAACCGGCTCTTGACCCTCCAGATCCTGAAGCTAGGGTCAATTCTAATATTCAATACCCACTGAATCTTAGGTAACAGTTAACCTTATGCTCAAATATAAACATTATACATGACAGATATTCATTACATATCAACATCAACCATACATAGCACACAACAGATGTAAGGTTACAACAGTACATAGCACATAACACATGTAATGTTAACAACACAACAATATATAGTACCCAACACACAGCTACTGTAATATGGTAGTTCCCAAAAGATGCTGCATTTGTTCCAATGATGCTGAACGTCGATCCATATCCCTCAGGTTCACTGGAAGCAGCTCCATCTTCAACACTTTGAATGTGCTTGACCCTGTCCCATATTTCTTGACCACTTAAACGACAAGGTTGATCTGACCATTCAACCACATTCCGCTTGAAGTCTTTTTTGTTTTTCCTAAGCGGATGATTAGGGGGAAAGAATCTTCAGTGCCTGTCAAACCAACAATCTTGTGAATGTATTGCAAGCTAAAACCCATGTTCTATTCGAGACATACCGGACATGCAAGCTTCCCCGACGTTTGCCAGCCACTCAACATCTCATATGCAGGGAATCATTTATTGTCCACATTAAGGCAGCCCTCATGGTGAAATTCTGGCTCAATGATACATCGTATGTAAGAACTCCTTCACTCCACAACATCTTTAACTGATCTATCAAAGGCCTGAGATATACATCTATTTTCTTTTTCGGGTTGTGTAATACCCGGATAAATGAAAGGGGTATTTTTGGTAAGCAAGTATATAATCTCAAGACTTGTGATAATATAGTATATTTTTCTAAGGAAAAATCTCTTGGAAATTAGAGAATCTAAGGGCCAAGGTGCCAAATGACGAAAATGCCCCTAAGGGACATAAATAACTTAAGAAAATTATGAAAAATCCTAAAAGGTGAGGAAATAATTATTAAAATCGAGGGAGTATATTGCCTCTAGTTGTGATAATTGAATAAATTACAAACTTGGATAAATTGAATAAGAATGCTCAAAAAGTGGTAAATGACCAAAATACCCTCACAAATTCTAATATAATGAAAGAGACATGGAAACACAAATGTCAATGTAAGTGTTATGAGGTATAAGGTATTCTAATTAAGAAAATTATCAACAAGTGATAATTAAGTAATTAGGTAATTACTGGCTAATTACTTAAGCATAAGCAAAGGAAATTCAGAAATAATTATGTAAACCCCTAAAATTAGTGGTTTTTGGTTTAAAATTAGTAAAACTATATTTACTAATTAATTGGAAATTTTGAAGAAAAATATATGAGTTTAGGTATTTTTAAGCCTAAATGCAAGAATGGACCAATGGGAAAATTTTGTAAAAATTATGTAAAAATAATTATTTAATTAATTAAATAATTAATTAAAAAAAATAAGAAATAAAAAAATTGGGCAGAAAAAAATGAAAATGAAATGAAAAAAATAATTTTTGCAAGTTGCAAATATTTTAATAATATAATTAATTAAAGTAGAAATGATGAATAGTAATTTAGAAATTAGGAAACGGATCCTATCTAGAGATCTAGGAATGGGATTTCCAAAGTCAGGGTAGAATATAGATCAGTGGAACTTTATCTTCCGTTAAACTCTTGCGGAAGTTAATTCTGAAGCCGTTTGTGCTGTTTCCTAATAAGACGAAATAGGGAAAAATGCATATAGTCATATTTTTGGATTTGAAGAAAATAAATTCTAACTCAAAATCTAGGAATGAGTTTGAATTTATCTGAACATATTTGGAATCAGTGAATTTTTCTGAAGAAGTTGGTGATTCCAGAAATACGTTTCGACAGGATGCGTTCGGACACGTTTTTCGAATAACTTCAGACTGACTGTTGGAGCCCTATATGAAATCAAAATTTAGGTTAACTTGGACATTTCTAGTAAGTGAGAACATGTCTTCAAAGTTGTAAATCCAGAATTTTGAGATTTTCCGAAATTACGCGAATCGAGTACCGATCGGGGTTTTATCGGTAGAAAACTTCTAAGACAAGTTGATGACATCATCGGGATGACTTCATCTTTGGAAAAGATGACATATGGACGTTTTTGGTGGAGGAGAAGGAAGGAAAATGAGTGATTCTCAATAAGGCCACATCTACCATCTACGAGCCGTCGATACGAAAGAAGATCCAACGGTTGAAATCCATAACTTTTGCCTATAAATAAGACACCCCTTTGCTCTTCATTCTTCACAATTCAAGAGAGCATTTCAGTTTTGGGGAAGGAGTCTGGGGAAATTTGCAGCGAAGCTCTGGGTAAGTTTTTCGGTACTTAAGCTTTCGTAGTTCTTTCGGTAGTTAGAGTAGAAATGCTAGAGTAGTCTTTAATCTTCCAAGTATGATTAGATATCATATATTAGGGGTATTTTAGTCATTATTTCGAAAATCTTGGTGGGGTCGAAGTTCTGGCAAAATTTTGGAAGTTAGAGTTAAAATAACGAAGTGCTGGCGAAATTCCGCCGATTAAGGGTATAGGGGCAAAATGGTAATTTTTACCTAAAATGCCAGTCGTAATGCCAAATAACTAATGAAAGTGATATTGCTCTTATAGGGAATCAGAAACTCGATCTGCTGCTTTATTCTGTTGTCCGACGTGTCGCTGTCGGACGTTTATTGTTTTCCGTAAAACGTGTCGTTTCCGCCAGAAGTACCTACGCTCGTCAACGAAGGTACGTTCGCGTACTGTAACACTAACGCTGATGCCGTAAAGTCAGTGAGGCCCCCATGATAGACACTTACATGGTCATGCTATTCAGTGCTATATGCACCGTGTCTATGGAACGGTACTTAGATGCACCGTGTCTATGGAACCGAACTTAGATACATCGTGTCTATGGAACCGAACTTAGATGCACTATGTCTATGGAACCGTACTTAGACGCACTGTGACCAAGGAACCGTACTTGGATCACTACTACAGTTTTTACGGGTTATTGTTATGATAATCTTTGTATTGTTTGCCTATATGGATCATTCTTTGTGATTCTAGAAATATCATCACACATGTGTTGTTTATAAGCATGAGGTTAACCGTTACCGAGATCCAATGTGGTAAATTGGATCTCGCCTATAGCCTGTGGTTCAGGGTCCGGAGGACCGGAGAGCCGAGAAGAGAAGCAAGCAGGTCACGTAGAAGATCCGGTTGAAGATTTCTTCCGTTGTACTATACCTTTGAACCACACGGTTTTTGTACCGCTGTTGTATCCAGCCGGACTTACGGCATTTTATATGTACATATCAGTTACTCAATCGCTCCGATGCTCTACTCTGATTATTTAAAATGATGTCTTAATGAAAAAAAAAATTATACTGCTTTTGGAAATTGGTTGTTACAGGTTGGATGGCCCAGGGATTAACGCGTTGAGGAACAAAAACTTTCTTCTCATGCACATGGAAGGTGGGAGGTTGTATGGAGTCACAATCACAGGCCAACAGGAATAATTCCTGCCCGTCTGGTTGAAAGGAGCGAAACCATCCGAACATAAACCAAGACGGACATTACGGGGATCGCCTGCAAACGAAGTATTCGCCTCGACTAATTTAAGCCAAGCTTCGTGTAACATCCCAATTTCAGAGCCAAATTTTTTTAAAAAAACATCAGAGTAGAGCATCGGAACAAAACGTTGAGTAACTGATTATAACAATAACAGTGGCGTAATCGCTTGTTCATAAAGATTAATACATTATCTGATTATGACTTTACATCTCATCGGCCGATCATTACTCGGTCTTCACGTGGTCTTCATCTTCATGTGTGATGTACTCTGCTTACTCTTATCCTCCGTCCATGGTCTCTCTCTCGAGACCTTGATGTGATGCTATAGTAAGAGCGAGATCCAACGTTCATCGGATCTCGAGTAGCAGTTAACCTCATGCTTATATAACACTTTATGTTTCAATGAGATATTTCTATGATTACGGCAATGATACATGATCATTTAATAACAACTACCCTACAAGCAAAGTTATTTGTCTGCACTTTAATTGTGTGTCACGATGTCTTGTCGTGTCCGTAGCGCTAGGAAAACTCTAACGGCATTATATTTACTATAACCCGTAAAGTCGTAAGTGATTATCTAAGTTTATTACCTTAGTCACTGTGCATGGCCCGAACGAGTTCCACCCATGGCTTATGAAACTATCCGTACCATATATAAGCGGACTATAAGCATCGTAGTCGGTATTACGATGCGCGAACGTACCTTCGTTTGATGGTACTTCGGTACTTTTGACGGAAAATGGCACGTTTTACGGAAAATGGCGAAACGTCCAACAGCGGCTCGTCAAACAGCGTAACGGCAGCAACCTAGGATTTCTGACGTCCTATAAGAGTAATATCACTTTCATTAGTGATTTGATATCATAACTGGCATTTTAGGTAAAAATTACCATTTTGCCCCTATACCTCTAATTGACGGAATTTCGTGACTTCGTTACTTTGACTAATTTTCTTCCCAAAATTTCGCCAGAACTTCGACGTCATCTTGATTTTCGAAAATAAAGACTAACCGAACTAAAAACTCGAACTTAAAAACTAAAGCCCGAAAGACTTACCCGTTGGAGACTTTCTTCAGAATTTTTCCAGAGCTTCTCTCTCTTCTTTCTCCCTCTAAGATTTCGGCCAAGGCAAGGAGAATTGGAATGTGAATTTTCAAGAGGCTTGATCTCTTATTTATAGAAGAAATCTAGGACATACATGGAATTTCCCAAGTTGTTTGTAACCATGAATTTCAAATTAGCATTGGTGGCTTGTTCTTGGCCTTGGCTGCCCAAGTAGACACAAATGGGTGATGTGGCAGCCCCCCATTGGTCCAAAAGTGGTGACTTGGCTTGCTTTATGCCCGGTCCTACAGATTTTCCCCGATCGGTACCCGATTCGCATAATTTCGGAGAAATCTCAAAATTCTGGATTTACAACTTTGAAGACATGTTCTCTCTTACTAGAAATGTCCAAGTTAACCTAAATTTTGATTCCATATAGGGCTCCAACAGTCCAGTTGAAGTTTTCTCGAAAGCGTGTCCGAACGCTTAGGTTTGAACGCATTTACGGAATCATCAACTTCTTGAGAAAAATTCACGATTCCAAATATGTTCATATAAATTCAAACTCATTCCTAGATGTTGAGTTAGAATTTATTTTCTTTAAATCCAAAAATATGCCTATATGCATTTTTCCCTATTTCGTCTTATTAGGAAAAAGCACAACGGCTGAGAATTAACTCCGCAAGAGTTTAACGGAAGATAAAATTCCACTGATCAATATTCTACCCTGACTTTGGAAATCCTATTCCTAGATCTCTAGATAGGATCCGTTTCCTAATTTCTAAAATACTATTCACAATATTTCACTTTAATTAATTATAATATTAAAATAATTGCAAGTTGTAAAATTATTTTCCATTTCATTTTTCATTCATTTTTTTTCCCTTTTTTTTGCCCATTTTTTTTTATTTCGTTTTTATTTATTTATTTATTTTAATTATTTAATTATTTAATTAATTAAATAATTATTTTTACATAATTTTTTACAGAATTTTCCCATTGGCCCATTACTTTGATTTAGGCTTAAAAAGTACCTAAAATCAACTATTTTTCTCCAAAATTTCCAATTAATTAGTAAACATATTTTTACTAATTTTTAAACAAAAACCACTAATTTTAGGGTTTTACATAATTACCTGTGAATTTCCTTTACTTAAGCTTAAGTAATTAGCCAATAATTTCCTAATTACTTTCTTATCATTAGTTGATAATTTTATTAATTAGGATGCTTCATTACCTCAAAACTTATGTATTGACATTTTTGTTTTCATGTCTCTTGCATTATCTTAGCACCTACAGGGGTATTACGGTCATTTCCTTACTTTTTGAGTATTCTTCTACAATTCCTCCAAGTTTGTAACTTATTAAATTACCTAAATTAGGGACAATATCCTTCCCTATTTCAAATAGATTTTACTTGCTTCTTTTATAGCTTTCACAATTTTCCTAAATCATTTATGTCCCTTAGGGGCATTTTGGTCATTGGCACTTTGGCCCTTAGATTCTCTAATTTCCAAGAGATTTTCCTTTAGAAAATAAAATAATTATAACCTAATATTTGATATCCCATATTCACCTACTTTCTATAGGTATAATTTTACCAAATTATGATACGTATTTTTGGGGTATTACACTTCGGCATCGGATGGATGCGTCACAAATTTTTCATCCCTGCGATGCTCCCGGTGCCATCTCATGTGAGCAGCTGTTTGTGGTGATGAATACAATCTCTGAAGTCTGGGCACGAGAGGAAAGTACCACATCTTGCTTAATGCTTGAAAGGTCGTTTTCCATCTATTCCTCACAACTTTGTACCTATCATGTTCACAGAATTTACAAGTAGTCTACTCAGCATCATCCTTGTAATAGAGCATACATCCTCTGGGGCAGCAATGGATTGTTTTCACATATGAGCTGAAGCTCTTTCACCTTTTCCTTGCTTGGTAAAAATCTTTTGGGAAATTATTGTCATTGGGAACAACCTTACTTATGATCTGCATCATTTCATTGTAATTCTTCTAACTCATGTGGTGATCAGTCTTCAAGCTTAGTGTTGCTAGGGTAGCCAATAGCGATGAATATTCACTATTTTCAATGTGTTCACAACCTTCCCATAAAGGACGTTGCGCATCTTGAAGCATTCTATAGAACCTATCGGCTTCTGGATTAGGATCCTCTCCCATGTACGATGGTTGAGTATGTGCACCGGTTTCCTCTCCCATGTATGACGGTTCAGCATAAGTAACGGGATCAAAGTATTGGCCAATCGACGGTCCCGTGGCATCCATCACCAACTGTTCATATTGATTAAGGTTGTCTCGATGAGTACTGTCTCCGTCATAACCATTTGGTGTCTGTCGGACTTTCCCATGAAATTCCCAACATTCATAATTCGCCTTGAATCATTTTTTACACAAATCGATTCTGATCGTGCTCGGATCTTGAAATTGCAAACACCTACATTTCACACACGGACAACTGATCGAGGTACTTGAATTAGTTGCGTGCACCAAAGCAAATTGGATGAACTAGTACTCTTTCAAACCTTCTAAGAATACTCGAGTAAGTTGTTTTTTCTGAGTTAGACGATTGTACATCCCCTCCTATCACGATCACCTTGCATACTTCCCTAACCCAACCCTACACAAAGACTTTTGGAACATAATACAGTAATACTAACTAATTCAGCTACTAACCTAAGTTGCAAATACAACTGGCCGCTTATACCAACCAATTGCCACTTAGTCAAGAAAGTAGCAAACAAACACATGCAGTGAATAAAGAACAGATGCTAGCAAGCAACCAGAGAATGAGGATAATACACTAGAAGATGGGGACATGCATGTGGAGGGGGCATGAGGTTTCAAAGATGAACTAAGTTATTTCTTAAGAAGCGCCCTATATTACAAATAAAGGAAGTAATATTTTTCTCTTTTTACTTTGGTTTGAATAAATCCACCCCTTTTGACTTAGTCGTAATTTAATATATTATTAACTCCTATATTTATATATCAATGCCTAGTTACCATTTTTAAAATTGAAAATTTTGTCCACCATATAAATAAGTTATTGTGTATTTTTTTAAAATAAAATTATCAATCACATCCCTTAGGTTTTAATTTTGTTTTTCATATGAATACAAATATATGTTTATTCCTAATTTTGTATTCATACGTTTGATTGAAATTTTGCAACTTTTGGAAGTAAGAACAATATCTTAGAAAGTTAAAACGAACAATATCTTTAGAGTGTAAATTATTAAGAGTTGATTAAATTACACAAAACCTCCCCTAAACTTTAGTTTTTGTACAAATAACTCCCTAAATCTTTAAAACTTTAATTTTTTTATAGGTAGAGAACGCAAGCATCTTTGTCTTTTTAATAATATTTCAAGTTCACAGCTCAGCATATGTATATAGGTATACACACTAATACTTCCTTTCACACCAACTAAAACTCTAACAAAATAAAGCTTTTGGTATAGTTTATAATTTTACAAAATAATTTTTTCATCATTTTAATTTCAGTTTTTGTTATCCGAAGAAACAATGCATTTGTCAATATTTCAGTGTCACTTTGATCTTGATATATTTGTACTCAAATGATATGATAATCAATATCTCATCATGGAGACCAACTCTACTCCTTGTAGTGAAATTTACAGGGCTCATTAGGATTTTGAGATTTTTGTTTGTTTTAACTCATACATCTATTATACTCTCTCCGGTCCTAATTATAGGAACACATTTTGGAGTTGGTTTTGGTCCTAATTATAAGAGAAAGTTTTAACTTTTGTCAATTTTTTACTATAATACCCCTATTTATACTTATTATTAGGAGCATTTATATATATGTGTGTGTATGTATGTATGTATGTATGTATGTATGTATGTATGTATATATGTGTGTACATATATGTAATACCCTAAAAATCACACTTAGGGCAAATATCAAAAATTGAGAAATATACCTATTGAAAATAGGTGAATATGAGGTCTCAAACACCTTGTATTGAGTTTACCTTGTTGTTAGGGTAATTTCCCTTGAAATTAGATAATTTGCAATTAGGTCCCTAAAATGTTTGAAGATTTGCAAATAGGTCCCTAAACACATTATGGGTTATAAATACCCCTGTGAAAGCTATAAAAGAAGCAAGTAAAAATCTATTTGAAATAGGGAAGGATATTGTCCCTAATTTAAGTAATTTATTAAGTTACAAACTTGGAGAAATTGTAGAAAAATACTCAAAAAGTAAGGAAATGACCAGTAATACCCCCGTAAATGCTAAGATAATGCAGGAGACATGAAAGCAAAAATGTCAATACAAAGGTTATGAGGTAATGAGGCATCCTAAGTAAGAAAATTATCAACTTGTGATAATTTAGTAATTAAGTAATATTGGGCTAATTACTTAAGCATAAGCAAAGGAAATTCACAAGTAATTATGTAAAACCCTAAAATTAGTGGTTTTTGGTTTTAAAATTAGTGATTTTTGGCTTAAACTTAGTAAAAATATATTTACTAATTAATTGGAAATTTTGGAGAAAAATAGTTGAGTTTAGGTATTTTTAAGCCTAAATACAAGAATGGACCAATTAGGGATTTTTGTGGAATTTTTGGGAAAAATTAAATAAGTAAATAATTAATTAATTAATTAATTAAAAAATAAATATTTATTAAATAATTAAAGGGGCCAGCCGAATTATGGCTCAAGAAAAGAAAAAAAAAAGAAAAATAAATGAAAACTTAGTTTAGAAGTTTTGTATTATAATATAATATAATTAATTAAAGTGAATTATAGTGAATAGTAATTCAATAATTAGGAAACGGATCCTATCTAGAAATCTAGGAATGGGATTTCCAAAGTCAAGGTAAAATATTGATCAGTGGAATTTTAACTTTCGTTAGACTCTTCCGTAAGTTAATTCTGAAGCCGATTGTACATTTTCCTAATAAAACAAAATAGGGAAAAATGTAGATAGGCACATTTTTGGATATGAAGAAAATAAATTCTAACTCAACATCTAGGAATGAGTTTGAATTTATCTGGACATATTTGGAATCAGTGAATTTTTCTCTAGAGATTGATGATTAGAAAGCGAGTGTAAATAGCTAGGACCGTGCGGACACGTTTTAGAAACTTGACTAAACATGGAATGCCCTGTATGGAATCAAGATTTAGATTAGAATAGACATTTCTAGTAAGGAAGAGAAGATCTTCAAAGTTAGTTAACCAGAATTTTGAGATTTCTCCGAAATTACGCGAATCGGGTACCGATCGGGGAAATTCTATCGGATCGGGCATAAAGCAAGCTGAGTCATCATTTTTGGACCAATCCATGGCTGCCATGTCACTCCTCTATGTCGACCAAAGGGGATCAAAGGCCAAGATCTTGCCTTCTCCAACAAGTTGCACCCAAGGGTTGTGATTAAATTGAAAATTCCCTTTATGTCCCTTGAAATTTCTATAAATAGGCCTTAAGACCTCTTGAATTCTCACACCATTTGGAGAGCCTCCTAGCTGAAAATAGAGAGAGGATTTTAGAGAGAGAAGCTCTGGGGAAAATTGAAGCGAAGCTCTGGGTAAGTTTTTCGGTACTTAAGCTTTCGCAGTTCTTTCGGTAGATAGGGTAGAAATGCTAGTTTAGTCTTTAATCTTCCAAGTATGATTAGATATCATATGTTAGGGGTATTTTAGTCATTATTTCAAAAATATTGGTAGGGTCGAAGTTCTGGCAAAATTTTGGAAGATTAGAGTTAAAATAGCGAAGCTCTGGCGAAATTCCGCCGACTAGTAAGGGTAGGGGCAAAATGGTAATTTTTACCTAAAATGCCTGTTATGATGTGAATAATTAATTAATATGATTTATATTTTGAAAATTATGTTGGAAGAGGAATTATGTTGAAATTTTGGAAGATTAAGGTCAAAGTAACGAAGTGCTGGCGAAATTCCGCCAATTAGGGGTCAGTGTAACATCCCAATTTCAGAGCCAAATTTTTTTTTTCAATCAGAGTAGAGCATCGGAACAAAACATTGAGTAACTGATTATAACAATAACGGTGGCGTAATCGCCTGTTCTTAAAGATTAATACATTATCATTTACGACTTTAAATCTTCTCGGCCGATCATTACTCGGTCTTCACGTTGTCTTCATCTTCATGTGTGTTGTCCGCTCTGCTTACTCTTATCCTCCGTCCTTGGTCCCTCTCTCCAGACCTTGACGTAATGCTATAGTAAGAGCTGAGATCCAACGTTCATCGGATCTCAGGTAACGGTTAACCTCATGCTTATATAACGGTATATGTTCAACGAGATATTTCTAGAAAATACGCAATGATCCTTGATCATTAAATAACAACTACCCTACAAGCAAAGTTATCTGCTGCACTATTCACCGGTGCCACGATGATCGGTCGTGTCCTCGGCGCTAGGAAAACATAACGGTATTATCAAAACCATAACCCGTGAAATTTGTATAGTGATTATCTAAGTTTATTACCTTAGTCATTTGTGCATGGCCCGAGCGAGTTCCACCCATGGCTTATGAAACTATCAATATCATATATAAGCGAGACTATAAGCATCAAAGTCGGTATTACGATGCGCGCGTGACGTACCTTCGTTTGATGGTACTTGGTACTGGCGCGAAATGGCACGTTTTACGGAAAGCGGCAAAGCGTCCACGGCGGCACGACAGACGATGTAACGGCGGCAACCTAGGATTTACGGCGTCCTATAAGAGTAATATCACTTTCATTAGTGATTTGATATCATAACTGGCATTTTAGGTAAAAATTACCATTTTGCCCTATACCCCTAATTAGCGGAATTTACTTGAGTTACTTTGACTAATTTTCTTCCCAAAATTTTTCCAGAACTTCGACGCCATGTTGATTTTCGAAAATAAAGACTAAAATAGCCCTCCCATATGATATCCAATCATACTTGAAAATTTAAAGGCTATTCTAGCATTACAACCCCTACTTTTGAAAGAACTACAAAAGCTTCAACTTTTCAGGTACTCAATCCCTACCAAGTTTTTTACCTCGTCGGGCATTTTTCAATGCAATGAGGCCTAAAAACAATAGTAGAATCTCATTCCTACTTACTAAAACTATCTAACAATTCTACTAACTACAGAACTAAAAACTAAAGACTAAGGACCGAAGGACTTACAGTTGAAGACACGCACAATTTTGCCCGAGCTTCTCTCTCTACTTTCTCCCTCTAGGTTCGGCCAAGGAGGAGTGAAAATGGTGTGAAGAAAATATGAAGAGCAAGGCACCTATTTATAGAATTTTCTAAGGACACATATGGAATTTTCAAGGTTGTTCTTAACCATGGAAAATCAAACTTGAAATGGTGTAAAATCCTTGTCCATGGGAGCTTGTTTGGCCGAAAATAAGGGTGATGTGGCTGCCCAAGATTGGCCCAAAAATGGTGACTTGGGTTGCTTTAATCCCGGTCTAATAGAATTTCCCCAATCGGTACCCGATTCGCGTGGTTTCGGGGAAATTTCAAAATTCTGGATTTACAACTTTGAAGACATGTTCTCTCTTACTAGAAATGTCCAAGTTAACCTAAATTTTGATTCCATATAGGGCTCCAATGAGTCAGGTTGAAGTTTTCTCGAGCGTGTCCAAGCGCGTCGGTTTGAAGCATTTATGGAATTATCAACTTCTTCAGAAAAATTCACTGATTCCAAATATGTTCAGATAAATTCAAACTCATATCTAGATATCGAGTTAGAATTTATTTTCTTTATATCCAAACATGTGACTATCTGCATTTTTCCCTATTTCGTCTTATTAGGAAAATGCCTGGCTTTTCAAATTAACTTAGGAAGAGTCTAACGGAAGATAAAATTCCAGCGATCAATATTCTACCACGACTTTGGAAATCTCATTCCTAGATCTCTAGATAGGGTCCGTTTCCTAATTTTTGAATCACTATTCACAACAATTAATTATATTATAAAATAATATAACTTTAATTAATTATATTATATAATAATAATAAAACTTTTAACTTAAGTTTCGTTTTTTTTTCTTCTTCTTCTTTTTTCTGCCCTTTTTTTCTTTTATTTCGTTTTTTATTTATTTATTTTTATTAATTATTTAATTAATTAAATAATTATTTTTACATAATTTTTTACAAAATTTTCCTATTGGTCTATTCTTGCATTTAGGCTTAAAAATACCTAAACTCAACTATTTTTCTAAAAAATTTCCAATTAATTAGTAAATATATTTTTACTAATTTTCAACCATTTTCCACTAATTTTTGAGCTTTACATAATTATCTCTGAATTTCCTTTGCTTAAGCTTAAGTAATTAGCCCAATATTACTTAATTACTTAATTATCACAATTTGATAATTTTCTTAATTAGAACACCCCCTTGCCTCACAATTCTAGCTCTGACATTTTCATTTCCATGTCTTCTACATTATTTTATAATTTACAAGGGTATTTTAATCATTTTGATGCTTTTTGAGCATTCTTATTCAATTTCTCCAAGTTTGTAATTTATCAAATTACCACAATTAGAGATAATATACTCTCTCAATTTTAATAATTATTTCCTTGCCTTTTAGGATTTTTTTCACAATTTTCCTAAGTTATTTATGTCCCTTAGGGGCATTTTCGTCATTTGGCACTTTGGCCCTTGTTCTGGTGTAGAACACAGATGTCCAGCCGCGTGTATGGGCTGGTGATTTGATATAGGATCTAGTGTCTCGGTCTGGGTACCAATGTGATAGCACACAGACGGAGAGAGGATCACTGAACACAACCTCGGCGCGTCGATGGAGTGGGGTGTGTGCCGTGTGACAGATGTAGATTAGTCTAGGTTTGAGCGTGTGTACCTTAGGCCGTTGCTTGGGTATTTATAGGACCTACCGGAGCGGCTTTGGCGTGATTCCGTGCCTATTATCCGAACCGCCTATCCATATGCGATGTGTTCCTAGATATCCGGGTAGTTGAGATATTCCGTGGTTACTGATATGACGGATCCGATTGCCTACCCTTGGTTGGGCCTCCATGTGATCGGGCCTTATCTAGGTCCGTAACTAGAGCCCCTCACCCTAGTTCAAGGTTTTGACCGCCTGGTATATGCCGTTTTTATAAATGTCATCCGAGGTGTTACCCATTTCCGACGTTCCGCTCTGCTAGGATTTGTTGAGTTCATTTCCTGGTACGTGGTAACGGCTCGAGGGTCGATGAGCCGGTGTCCTCAATCTCTAATGCGATGTCGTGCCGGGCGCCTTGTGGTTTTGTGTGCGGTTGGCCGTGGCCGACATCCGAGGGGAGTGCCGTGGTTTGGACCGCCGAGCTACAAGCGTGAGATGGTGCGAATCAAAACCTGGCACTCAATCTGACCGATTACTTCCCAAGTGTGACTCTTGGGAAACCTCCTCCGATGCCGCCATGATTGCCTATGACACCCGTCTTCCCGAGATTGGGAGGTGCTTTGATCCTCGTGTCCGCCGCCCCCTCAATTTCGTGCGCATTTAATGCCTGCGTGGTACTACACGTCTTCAACCTTTTGGGGTGAAAAGTCGTGGTTACCCTCGTCGGTTGGGTTTCTTTTGTTTTGAATTTCCTCCTTCTTTCCTCTCGATATAACTTGCCGGCATTTCTCTTTTTGCCCACTTTTTCAATTCGCTCACTCTCCCCACACACGGAATTCTTCGCGCAAAGTCGAATTCTGTTCTTAACTTCCAAAGGTCTCGTAATACTCAAGAATCAAAGCTTCTTTCTTGTTCGGAATTTTTCATCTACCTTCGCCGTGTCGATTTTCCTAAGGTTCGCGTATTCGTGTATTTTATCTTTTATATTGTTCTAGCATTTTAGTTCTCCCTCTTCCCCTTTTCTTTGCCGGTGCCCCGTATTCGGGTTTTCTCAAGGAGTGTTTGTGAGTGAGCTATCGAACCCATAGGTCTTGTCCTTTTGAGTGTCTCTGCTTAGTTGTTTCCCTCCTTCTTACCCCTTATGTTGGTTGTATAGGTTTGAGCTCTTGATGGATAGGGAAAACATTCTTCGTCTTCACATCGCCCTTTAGATCCTAACGACGACGAGGTGCTTCGTGAGCGTTATCCCTTTTTAGTTATTGAGCCGCTAGGGACCTCCTTAACCGAGAGGAGAAACGGCCTTTAGCCCTCCGTGGTCGGGCCGGTGCGCGGGGCCGGGAGGTCCCACCGTGGTTCCTGACCTGGCCAATCGTAACCTGGCCTTTTTAGGCCAGATTTTCATAGTTTATCAGTATCTGAGCCTCTTTTAGCCGAGCCGATAAGCGCCTACCAAACGCATCGTCCGTCCGAGTCGGGGTCATTACCAGCTGGCTATCACGGTCCCTGTTGGGATTGTGTTGCCGAGAGCTCTTCCCTTATTGCGAGTGGGCAAGACCGTATGGCCGAAGTCATCCCGGGCTCATGTCGGCATAATTCGTTAGCCGAGCTCGTGCCGGGACTTCAAGGGTCTTCCTTTTCTATTTGTCGTCATCGTGCATTCTCGCCTAGTTCGACTTTAGTTTTATTTCATTTTGTTGTAGGTAAATGGAGTCTACGTCTTCCCTCGTCTTTTAGCTTCCGAACCGGAGGGCGGACTCCGATAGTCCTTCACCGCCCTCGCGTTCCAAGTATCCCGGGTGACTAGCGAAATGCTAACCATACGTTCGCCGATGACCAAGACGGATATGGATAAAGTGGGTCTCCGGGGTCATCTGGATGTCGTCTTCCCTCCCCGAGGGAGGATGAGCCGATCCGCGCCATTCGGAACCAGCCTCCTAATTTCTTTCTTTTCTATCGGGATTATATGACCCGGCTCGGATTCGCTCGCACGGGTTCCAAATGTCCGTCCTACACTACCTTCATCTGGCTCCTTCGCCTTCACCCGAACGGCGGGCTTATCTCGCGGCGTTGCCTATCTATGCGGGACAATGGAACCCGCTATTCCGTGTACCGCCGCCTTATTCCTTCATTTTTCTCCCCTTTCACCCCTGTCGGGTAGGGAACCGCCCTCTCCGAAGGGCTAACTTCTCTTCGTGCGGGGGGGGACCTAAACTCATGAATTCTTTCTCGACTTTAAGCATTTCAAAACTCTTTCTTTAAAGTTGTTGCAATCCCCGAAGTGCCCGGTTTCGAAAGCCGCCGAGGGTCCGGCGTTGAATGGCGCTTCCCTTATTGGTCCTCCGAGCACCATCACTTCTCCTCTTCCACCTACCAATTCTCGTTAAAAGACCTCTCTCAAGACGAGAGAGAGTATGCCGCCTCTGGGCTGGTGTCTTACGTTGCCGAACATGGTGTCAAAAGAGTGGCCTTCTATATTAAGAAGGCCGGTGAGTCATCCGGCTCTGCCCGCATGGCTTTATTGCCGTGAATTCGTTTTCTCGCCCGCCTTTTGTTATCTAACTAGCTTCGACTTTAGATTTATGCTTCGTAACAGTCAAGTTGCTATGAATCGAACCCCGATTATCTTGAGTATACCTTGCCGGCCGTTGGGAAGCCGAGAGAAAGCTCCCAGAAACGCCCACCGCCGAGCCTTCTAAGAAGCGAGCTCCCGCAGCCTTCTATGGTCCCAAAGCCTTCGCGTCGAAGAGGGCCAAGGTCGGGATTCGACCGCTACCGCTTCGACCGCTCCCGAAGTGTTACCTTCTTCTCCTCCGTCATTGATAGCCGCGCGGAGGTAGTGCCTTCTTCTACGCCGTTCTAGGCCGCCGAACATCTCCACGTTCCGACCCATCTCCTCCATCCTTGGAAAAGGCGAAACAGTTGTCGTCTCTCGATTCGTTCTCCTTTGCGCCCATCGGCTACCGTTCGACCAAGTGGCTTCAAGCGAGCCGCCCGGAGCTGGGACGTTTCGAGGGATCGGCATGGCCTTCTTTCCGCCACGTCGGCTTTTGTCTCCTCAACCTCTTTCGGACGAGGACCTTCATGAACTCCTGAATATGTCCACATCTCTGTGGCTCTTGGATTATCTCAGCCCGCCGCATCTCCATGGTTATTATGCTCGAGCTTCGCGAATCCCGAGCTCAAGGAAAATTTAGAGTCTACCGAGGAAAAAGTGAAAAACATTTGGCGGAAGAGAAAGAGAAGGTTGAGGCCGAAAGGGAGGAGGTCAAGACGAACTTAAAAGTTCCCAAGCCGCCGCGACAAAGCCGGCGAGGATCTTCCGCCGACCCACCGTGCGCCGACGCGAGCCCATGCCGACTCCGAGGCGCACTGGTGAATCCCCGGCGGAGGTTAATCATAAATTGGCCGATGCCAACTCTCGTCCGGTCGAAGCCGACGCTAATTCCGACTGAATCAAGTCCTCCCACTCTATGTCTATGGATGCGGTCAAACGGCTTACGCAAAGCAACGTAGCGAGTTATGTACGCAGCTTGCAGCAAGTCCGAGGCAACTCCGGCGGAGGAGAAGACCGCCCATGAGAAGGCGTGGCGGCGGTAAGGAAAACCGGCTGATTGCTTCGAGATGGCCCTAGCCTGTGATTGAGTACTTAAACCTGTGGGTAAAACCGAACGTGGCCGGGTAATGGATGCCGCTCCCGCTTCCAAGATGGTGTTCTTATTCCTCCGCCTTTATCTCCCGAAGATAGGTCCGCCATGCCGAAGTGAGCATCGGTGAGCAAGCCGCAGAAGAGGCCGCATCCGGGCCGGACCTAATGGCGACGAGGCCGCCGCGGCGAGGGGGCCCTTAGCTTTTGTTGTCTTTTTTTTTGCTTTTGTTTTCGGCTTTGATGCCGATGGTATATTGTACCTCCGAACTTTTAACTTTATGAATGAATATTCACTTAAATAGCTCGTTACGTACTTTTACCTTCATGCGTACAAAGGCACATGGGATAGTTTTAGACCGGCTGTGGTCTTTAAAGGATTAGAGTCCGCTAGTACTCTTCTCGCCGTGTCGAAACCAGGGCATGAGTAGGGTGTCTATATATACCGCGCTACGAGGTTCGGAGTCGTATTCCGGATTTTTAACCAGGGGTAGGGTGAATGGTCACATGCTCATCCGTGGTCGTCGTTGGGACACACTTTGACCACGTGGACCTGATCGTGGTCCGTTATGACTATTCACCTTCTTACTTAGGTGTCAATTTCGATGCATCAAAATATTTACCTGCGTATAGACCTCTGTCTGCCTCGCTATTTAACGAATCATTTTGACCCTCTTAAAATTGAAATAATAAATCAGAAATAGCTATAAACCCTAACTAACCGGGTGTCCGTTGAGGCATCCCTGCCGTGGGGACCGGGCCCTAACTATAGTAGGCCCTTAATTTGTCGCCATTCCATGTCCTCTTGACGGATTTTCTTTGTCTTTGTTTCGAGAACATACGCTCCTTTTTCCAACTCTCCTTGACTCTACGGTCCTTCCCAATTTGCGGCGAGCTTGCCGTCCCGGGCGTTTGTTACCGATGTCGGCCCTTCTTAGACTCAGTCGCCCTGGCCAAATGCCCTGGTTTCGACCTTTCTATTGTGTTTCGCCGCCATCGCTGCTTGGCCTGTGTCTCGCGCATGGGCCGTGGTTCGACTTCATCTACCACTCCATCTCTATTGCCAACGCCCTTGAATTCGACTGCTCTCCTTCCTCCGTGGTCTCGAGCCTTTTCCAAGATGGCCGACCAACTTCGACGGATCATGGCTTCGCATCCATATGTCATGCGGAAAGGCGTCTCTTGGGTAGCCGATTGGATAGTTGTGCGAACTCCCCATAAGACGTTATAAAGTCGTTTCACCCAGTGCCTACTTTCTGCATCTTTTTTCCGAAGTCCATCCAGGATTACCTTGTTTGCCGTCTCGCCCGTCCGTTTGATCAGGTGTTCGACCGATGCAAATGATGTGTGATGCCGAGGTCCACCATCATATCCTGAAGTTCCCTGTCCGTGAACCGAGTGCCATTGTCCGTCACTATCTCACGGATTCGGCGGAGAAAATACTGTTGATGAAGCGCCGACTCCTAGCCGATGTGATGGCGGCGAGCTGGTTCGGCTCAATCCACTTGGTAAAGTAGTCCACCGCCACGATTAGCCATCGGTTGTCCTGGGGCCGGTTTAAACGGTCCAGAGCAGATCCATTCCCCATTTAAAGAAAGGCCACGGGCGTAGATATATTCCATGTCCGATGGAGGGGACCAAATGATTTTGGCGTGTTTCTCGGCAACTATCACATGCCTTCACAAATTCCGCCTTGCCCGTCGCATGGTGGGGCGCAGTACCCGGCCCTAAGTGCCTCTTCTTTGCTAATGCTTTTGCACCCATATGTTGCCCGTTAATCCCCTCCACGGGTCTCTCGCGAGGACATATCTACTTTCGTGAGCTGCCTGTGCACCTTAACATCTCAGGTAGGCAAGCCTTTTCTGAAAGCCGATCGTCTATCATTGTGTATACCGCGGCTTCCCGTATCAGCTTTTGAGCATTCGCTGCCCAAGGGGAATAATTCCTCTCAATGTAGTCCTCGAGCGGCTTCCTCCAATCTATGGTATCGGATATGACCATTACGCAGCTCGGCTCTTCCACCTTTTGTTGTATGACTGCCTCTGGTGGTCGGGTCGTCCTTTAGTGCTAGCGCCTTGGAGAGTATGTCCGCTTCTGACATTTTCCCTCTTGGTATATGGGTAACCTTTACTTCTTCGAACTCTACCGATATTCTTGACTTTGCTAAGATACTTAGCCATTGGGGGCCCTTTAGTCGATATGTCCCATCTATCCGCTGCAAGGCGAGTCATGAGTCTGGTGAAGACCGAGACTTTGTGCGCGCGAGCTCCTTGACCTCCGTTGGAGTCCTGGCCAGAGCGCCTCATATTCGGCCCGATTGTTTGACGCTCTGAAATCTAGTTGTGGAGCGTTCGATCGTCACTCCTTCTGGGCTCTCTATGATTATTCCGCCTCCGCTCTTTTCGAAAGGGACGAACCTGGCCGACATATACTTTCCAGAGGTCGCCGTTGACGGGTCTTCATTAATTGGAGTTAGTTCTTCGAGGAAATCCGTGAGAGCTTGTGACTTAATAGCATGTCGTGCTTCGTATGTGATGTCGACTCGATAACTCAATAGCCCAATCGATCATTCGCCCGCCAGTCCTAGGCTTATGGAGTACCCGTTGAATGGGTTGGCCGGTTCGAACTGCTATCTTGTGAGCTTGAAGCACGGCGCAACACAGGTGCCGTCATTATTATGGCGAAAGCCAATTTCTCCAACTCTCGATATCTTAGCTCCGAGCTTTGTAAAGCTTTCGACGAAGTATATTGGTTCTTGGCCATTCTTTCCTTCGCGAACTGTAACCGAGCTCACCGCTTCTTTCCCAACCGATAAGCAGTAGGAAGAGGGTTTCGCAAAGCCGTGGTTTCGATAAGATCAAGTGAGGCCAAACATTGCTTAATCTTGAGAATGCGGCGTCACACTCCGGTCCACTTCCTCGCCGTGTCCTTTTAACTCACGTTGTCCGAGCAATTTGAAGAAAGGCAAGGCGCTTCGCCGATTTGGGCGTAAATCTGCTAACGCGCCAAACGACCTCGTCAACCGGCCGACCTCCTTCTTGTTCCCGGGGCCTCGCATGTCTAATACGCGCCTTACACTTATCGTGGCTCGCCTCGATTCCTCACCGGTAAGCAAGAAACCGAGGAATTTTCCCGCCGCATCTCAACGCACATTTTGCGTGGTTCACTCAACTGACGCGCCCTTAACTTGCTAAATGTTTGCTCAAGATCTCTGATGTGGTCATTTGGGATCACATGATTTGACAATCATGTCGCCGATATAGACCTCGATGTTATGGCCTATCCGGTTCTCGAAAACCTTATTCATCATCCTCCGGCAGTTGCCCCGGCATTTTTCAAGCCGAACGGCATGACGCTGTAGCAGCAATTTCTTCTCCGTTATGGCGAAGTGGCTTCTTGGTCATCTGGTGTATGGCGATCCGGGTTGTAAACTGTAATACGCGGCCCATGAACGCATGGTTGATAGCTCTGATGAGTTATCTACGAGCCGATCAATGTTCTGCATCGATAGGCGTCTTTGTGTGGCATGCTTTGTTCAGCCTGTGATAGTCGAGTGCATACTCTCCATTTGCCATTTGGCTTTGAAACCATCACCACGTTGGAAAGCCACGTGGTATATTGTATCTCCTCGACGAAACCGGCCTCCAATAGTTCGCCCACGTGTTGGTTCTGGGCCACTCGCCTATCCGGGCCCTCGCTCTTTCTTCCGGCTACCGGGGTTGACTCCCGGCCGTATGGCCAATTTATGACAAAGAGAATTGGGGTCTATGCCCGTGACGCTCGGCCGCGCCCATGCAAAAACGCCTCGATTGTTGGCCAAAAACTCTTCTATCCTCAATCGCAGTGTGTCGGGGTCAAGGCCCCGCCTACTTTTGTACTATGGTTCGATTGATTCCAAGTACGAAATCTTCTACCTCTCCTTCTGTTCCGCCGAGTGTCCCCTTTTCTTCTCGTAGGTCAATTCGATCATATTGATCGGTTCTTGATCTTTTTGTGCTCGGATCCGTTGTTCCGGATCTTGCTTTTACGTTGATTGTCTCGTTGTAACACCGCTCGACTCTTCTCGATCACCCTTGACGGCAACGACTTGGTTGCTATTGCCTATCATTTTTATCTTCTCGATGCTTAGTAGACACCAAAGATGTCCCAATTGTGGATCGTTGGTCTTCCTGTGATGATGTTGTGGGTGAGGGAAATCACCACAATAAATCTTACTGCTCGGATTTGAAACCTTCCTTCGCTCCAAGGGTGAGCTCTGAGGTCCATATATCCCTTTCGAGGGATAATTCGCCATTAAATCCTACGAGTGGTTTGGCATGGCTTCAGTCCTCCCGGTCAAGATTCATTCTCTTGAAGGCATCCCATATGATGATGTCCGCCGAGCTCCCCGAGTCTATAAATATCCTCTTGACTCGGCGCTGACCGTGGTTCCAGTGATTACGAGGCCGTCTTGATGGCCGGAGTACGTCGGCCAAGTCCTCTTTTGTGAACATGAGCCGAGGTCGCTCAATTTTGTCGGTCATGTGTGATTCTTCTTTAAACTTTGGTCGGTCCCTTATTGAAAGAACTTCCCTTAGATATTTTCTCCGTTGGCTCTGGCGTATCTCCTCCTCCTCCGAAGGCTCCGCTAATAACGTTGCAATCGAACTCCGTGTCGGGAAACCCGCCTGTCTTCGATGCCGCTTCTTCCTCTTGGCCTCTCTTCTATTCTCGTGGTCCTGATCTGCTTGATCGGCCATTCTCGCTTTCGCTTTCCTTTTGTGCGTCCCCTGTTTTTATTACGTATTGATGCAATTTTCCTTCTCAAACGAATTTCTCGATGGCTTCGCGAAGTTCATAGCATTGATCCGTGGTATGCCCTTTACAATCGTGAAAAGAACAATAACGGATCGGTCCGTGTTGGACCGCTTTCTGAGGGATGAGGTTTTTCGACCTTCCGCATCTCTGGCCGACGCTACTTCCTCCATAGCCGGGACCGGGAACATTGAGGGGGTATAATAGTCAAATTTATTCTTCAAGTCTCTGTCCTTGGTTTATATTGCTTATTATCGTTCCTTTCCGCATGCGGTCTTGCTTGCGGCCGTCGGATCGGGATTTTATCCTTGGCGGGGTGTTCTTGTCCGGTCCTTCGCGCATTCGCTTGGCGCATTTGTTCCACCTCAAGATATTTCTTCGACCGTGTCATGAAGTCCTTTAAGCTCTTAGCCGCTCTTTGAAAATGATTCACTAGTTGGCTCGAATCGTCTGAAGCCATCGGCCAGAGGTGGACGTGCACTTCCTCCTTTAATTTCTCGGGACTTGCAGGCCGCATGATTAAAACGATCCAAATAGCTTTGAGTAATTCACGGCCGTTGCTCGATTTTGGATAAGGTATATTGAGACTTTGTTTCTTACTAGTTGCGAATTGTAACTCAAAACCTTTGCCAAGTCATCAAATTTAGTTATCGAACCCGGAGGCAGTGGTTAGTAACCACTTTGGGTCGGTCCCTTTAGTGTTGTGGCGAAAACCCTACTTATGATTGGTTCTCCGAGGCCTCGACATCATGATCATCCGAAAGTCGTCCACATGAGTTGTGGGATCCCGCGAACCGTCGTATTTCATCGAACTCGGTGAGGTTCACTCCGGGAACCGTGCTCGAGGATCTTGGGTGAAAAGGGGTGCCTCGCTTTAGCCCTCAGATATCTTCCTTGACGAGAATCGTGTGGGGGATGTCGGGTCGACCCTTCGCTCCGGAGGACTTCCCCTTTGCGATTCTTTGGTAGAGGAGGTCGCCCTTTTAGTATTGTCTATTGTCTTCGCCGACGGAACTATGACCTTCCCGGTCGGGTTCCCACGTTTTGTCATCCCGATCATAGCCGGTGCTTTTAGGTTCCCTTCTCCCGGTTCCGCCTGCCGATGCGATGAAATTGTAGAGTATAACGTTTGTCCATATTCTCGATGCGTTTCATCATGGCGAGTCAGTCTGCTATGGAGTGTAAGGAAGTCCGGATTTGGACCTGGGGTCTCCCGACTTACTACCGGATTGGATCTCTCGTGGCTTACGGCGATGTCCTCTGCGCCGCCGATGAACCCGCCTCGACTCGTTCCTCTTCGTGTTGATCTTGATTCGGGCCACGAGGTTCCTCAAGGCGCTCTTCCGGGCCGTGATAACCGGTCTTCATTGTCCTGCTCATTGCCACCGATAGGGTTGGTCGACCGCTCGGTGTCTTTGTGGTTGCCGGGGTGGTTGACGTTGCTCTCCGGTTGTTCGAACCATCTCCGCCGCTTCGCTTGTACTGCGGGTGTTAACCCTCGTTGGTCAAGGGAATCGAAATTTATCGCTCCCCACTGACGGCGCCAATGTTCTCGGTGTAGAACACGGATGTCCGGCCGCGTGTATGGGCCGGGTGATTTGATATAGGATCTAGTGTCTCGCCTGCTGGGTACCAATGTGATAGCACACGACGGAGAGAGGATAATCAACACAACCGGCGCTTGGCCGATGGAGTGGGGTGTGTGCTCGGTGTGATGAGATGTAGATTAGTCTAGGTTTAGAGCGTGTGTACCTTTAGCCGTTGCTTGGGTATTTATAGGACCTACCGGAGCGGCTTTGGCGTGATTCCGTGCCTATTATCCGAACCGCCTATCCATATGCGGATGTGTTCCTAGATATCCGGGGTAGTTGAGATATTCCAGGGTTACGGATATGACGGATCTGATGTGCCTACCCTTGGTTGGGCCTCCATGTGATTGGGCCTTATCTAGGTCCGTAACAGCCCTTAAGTTCTCTAATTTCCAAGAGATTTCTCTTTAGAAAATAAAATAATTATAACTTAATATTTGATATCCCATATTCACCTACTTTCTATAGGTTTACTTTACCAAATTATGATACGGATTTTTGGGGTATTACAGTCAGGGGTAAAATGGTCATTTTGACTAAAAATGTCCGTCGTAATGCTAGATCCTTAACAAGTACATTGTTATATTGATAGGATATCTCTGATAAGGTTCTGACCCATCACGTGCCGTATATCTGGACGAAATACCGTAATCCGTCAACGAAGGTACGTTCGCGTACTGTAACACTAACTCTGATATTTATGGTATGCATGTATGTGCTATGTGTATTATATGTGGTAGTTGATAGCTCTGTTATATGTTTTGTACTGTTGATATGTTGGTGTTTGCTACGGGCGATACATATGCATGCTATGGGCGATATATCTCAGAGTAAGCATGGGCGATACATCGGTATGCTATGGGCGATACATCCGAATGCTAGGGCGATACATTTGCATAGGTTGCGTGCTTATATACTATTGATGATATGAATACTTGTGGTACATATGTTGTGTGTATGTAAGTATGAGGTTAATCAATACCCGAGATCCGGTGCATGATCTCGCCTCTTAGTTACTCAATCGCTCTGTTGCTCTACTCTGATGATTTGAAATGATGTTTTGGAAAAAAAAAAATTATATTGCTTTGAAAAGTTGGGATGTTACAATATATATGTATATTTGTGTTTATGTGTGTCAATATATATATATATGTGTGTGTATATATATATATGTATATATATGTATATACATATATATACATATATATGTACATATATATACATATATATACATATATATGTGTGTGTGTGTGTGTGTGTGTGTGTGTGTGTGTGTGTGTGTGTGTCTATGTATGTATGTATGTATGTATGTATGTATGTATGTAGATAGATCTATATGTATACACACATATATACACACATATATGTTTATATAACAAGACCATTATTTCAATTAGAAAACGTGTGGCAAGGAAAATTGGTTGGAGAGATATGTGGCGGAGTTGTAATTCACTTTTAGTTATGTCATTTTAAATTTATATAAGGGCATTTTAGGAAAATGAGTAAAATTAGCTAATTTAACTTCTCTCGTTAATCCTCCCAAAATCGGTTAAATTGCTCCTATAATTAGGACCAGAGGGAGTATCATTTAAGAACTCGCAACTAATTAAAACAAACTAGTTCCTATTGAGGTCCGAGTGTAGAAGTGGCCAAAGCAAATTGATTGACAAATGCAGAGAGACAAAAGAGACATGATGATAAGTATATAGTCTTGGCCAAGCTAGTTAAGAGGTTTGTTTTAGTTGTAAATGTTCCCTTTGAATTTAAAATTAATTTTTTTTCCTCAAGCTACTGTGTATGTTAAATAGGGTTTTTATTAATGAGAGTAATGAATATGATTAGATAATATATTTTTGGAAACTAGTATACATTTGTTATAAATAAATTATTGAGCTTGAGAGAAAAATTTTAAATTTTATACACATTTGTTATGAAGAGACTTTACCAACGCCAACATCGGGCGTTTGTGCTTGCTACCGCCGCTGATTATACCCTCAAAGCTAGTGTTCTTATTAATTGCTTCGCTCATAATGTAACCCCTTGTTGCTTTTTGTTTAGCTTTTGTGGCGTGTTGGATTTATTTTTTGTGGCCGCATCAGGCTCATTGTAATTATTTTTTAAAGTATTGATCCCCTTCCATTCAATTAATATATATATTAATATATATATATATATATATATATATATATATATATATATATATATATATATATATATATATATATATATATATATATATAATATGAAGCAAAAAACATCCATGAACACAATGGAGTATACCACTCATCAGTCATCACTCATCAATATCAATACAACCATATTTCCTTTCATTACAATGAGTTTGTGTACAAATTAAGACTCTGAACTCATGGATTCCTCATCTGCCTATAAACAAGCTCAATCTGAGCAAAAGAATCATCAACTACTCTACTTTTGATATACCCTTCCGTTTTAACATTTTGTGAATGTAAATCTGTGATTTAGAATGGATTTTATTCAATCTGCAGAATCCTGCCAACTGGCAAGAGCAATAATTCAACTTAAATGAGCAGATTTCTTGTAAAACTATATGGAAGTTAAACAATTAATCATGTAATATAGCAGAATACTCAAAAAGAAGGCGCTTGGATGGAGCAGATTGTAGCTATTTACCAAACATTTTACACAAAACAATCATAATCATAAACAGCAAACAGATTTATCATAATCATAATCATAAACAATCACTATCTCCTGGAAAATAATTGGAGACAACCTTGGAGCAGCAAAACCGTGGATGAAGGAATATTGTAATAAATGATATTGTAGGATGAAGGAAAATTGTAGGATGACATACCGAAGATGCAAAACCGTGGAGCAAGGAGGAGGGGAGGACCAGTAGTGCGCCGAAAGGAGTAAGAAAGGGCTGGTGGTTCGCGACGCCGGAGTAGGGGACAGATCCGAAGGAAGAGCGGCGGACCGAGGGAGACAACTAGAGGAGGTCGATGGTGGTTGCTCACGAACGGACTCGCAGTGGCCTGAGGGAAAAAAAAAGCGGCGGATCTGAGGCCGATCGAGGGAGAGAGACGCGGACTTGAAGCAAATGGCGGACGTGACGCAAAATAGGGAAGAAATAGTTTAGGGCTTTTTACGGTGGAAAATTTTTTCCCTTGCAAACTTAAGCCATTTTGCGAGGGAAAATGAGGAGTCTTGGCGGCCAATTGGCCGCCATTTTGCAAGGGAACCCTAGCTCCCTCGCAAAAATGAGGAGTCTTGGTTTTGCAAGGGAACTAGGGCTCCCTTGCAATTCCCTCACAAAAATGACCTTTTTGCGAGGGAACTATTGTTCCCTCGCAAATTGTAACATCCCATTTTCCAAAAGCGGAATAAAAATTTTTCATCAGAGTAGAGCATCGAAGCAGGTGAGTAACTGATACATATATTTAAAAGGCCAACTGTAGTATGTCTGGCTAATCGTAGTAGCGGTACATTAATCCGAGTGTCTAACGTAAAATTAAATACATAACAAAAGAAAGTCTCCAGCCAGGTCTCTAAGCGTGCTGCTTGCCCCTCTCTTAGGCCCTCGGTCCTCCTGGCCCTGAAGCTATGTTAAGAGCTGAGGTCCAATGCATCGGGAACTCAGGTAACGGTTAACCTTATGCTTATATACACAGTATATGGATTACAGATATTCACAACATTAACAGCATATGAGCACACAACACATGTATCACACAAACAAATGCAGATGTACCACCCACAACGAATGTTCCCTTACAAATGTGTCACCCATAGTGAATGTATCCCAATAGCACATAATCCCCCTGGCAGATGTGTCACCCACAGTGAATGTATTCCAATAGTACATAAACACACAACAGATCATCAAACACATATATGAATACGATAAACATCAGAGTTAGTGTTACTAGTACGCGAACATACCTTCGTTGAAGAATACGGTGCGTCTGTCGGTCGGAACACAATCAAAGATATCCTATAAGGATAACATCGTATTTATTAATAAACAATATCCTAACAGATATTTTAGTCACAAATGACTATTTTACCCCTGACTTTAAATAATCGCTACCCAATAAAATTTCGCCAGAACTTCTCTACTCTGACACCTAACTTTCAGAAACTCAATCCCTACTATGTTTTTACCTTGTCAGGCATCTTTCAATGCAATAAGGCATAAAAACAAGAATAGGAATTTCATTTCTTACTTCCTAGATCTAACTAACATTTCTACTAAGAACTACTAGACAAAAGACTTAGAACTTAAAAGCTAAGAACCGAAGAACTTATCCAGAACCTTGCTACTCCTTCTCCAAAGCTCTTCCTTCTCTCTACCTTCTCTCTAGATTTCGAATTGCCTAAGCAATTTGGTGTGAAAATTCAAATGAAGGATGGTGCCTATTTATAGAAAAAAGGTATGGCACATTGGTAATTCTTTTGAACTTTCTCTACTCGATTCTTGACCGTCGGATCTAGGGTTTCTTGGCATCTCCAATCCTCACCTTTGATCCTCCAAAACCGACCTCCCCCCCCCCCTCTCTCTCTCTTCCCTATCCTCTTCCATGATGACATCATCTCATGTCATCTTATCCTTTAGGGATTTTCCTCCCACCGATAAATTCCCCTGCTCAGTGTTTTAATCGAATATGCTTATAAATTTCAAATACTTTTTGAGGTAAACTTCGAAGTTTATGTATCCTCTTAAGAAGTTTTTGGATTTACAAGAATTATAGTCCAATTAGGAGTCTTTACTAGCCTTTTAGTCATTTTAGGATAAACCTCGTTGGTTACGGAAATGACTTCGGAGATAACCCACTTCGGGATAAAAATTCACTTGTTCATAAGATGTCCTGATGCTTGATACTTAGTTCGCATATTTCAAGCTATGATTTAATTTCTATCGGTTCTCATTTATCCTATTTGCTTTTCTTCACAAAAAAACTTTTTCCTTCTTTTTCTCTTTCCTTCACTACATGCACAACAATCTCACACACACACACACACACACACAAGTCGGTCCCCCCCCCCTTTTTGACTTTTTCAACTTTGATTTTAATTAGTTTATGCTTTAATATATCTTATAGTTAATTATCCCATTGGTTCTTTTCATTTCACAAGGATTAACTTAATGGTTAATTGAGAACCCTTAGATCTAGCTTCATGTAGTTTTAATCCTAACTATTGATTTATGTTTTGACTTGTCAAAGTTGTTTAGTATCTTAATCCTATGATTAGTAATTCTTTGTTGATCAATTTAAGCTTTAGGGATTTCATGTATTTAATCTTATACATTTTCTTAATCATTCCTAATTATTTAGAAATTATATTCATGCCAATCTTAATCCTTTATCGGTCATTAATCTCCAATTAGGGGTTTTAGATATTTAACTTTGGATATTACCTTCATTCATGCCTAAACAATTAGTAATTAATTATTTATTTAATCACCTACTAATTGTTGACAATTTTCTTAAATTAGATTAATTGTTTTCTCACAACTATTGTGTTGACATTGGTAATTTATGCACCATGTATTATATTAAAAATCATAAGGCAACTTATGATCCCTAAAATAATATTGGATTTTTGCCTATTTAAATTCCAAGGAAATTCTTTAATAAATTACCAAAATTAGAGACAATATAATTTCCTATTTTTAATAAATATTTAATTGCCTCTTAAAACATTTCATAATAATCTCAGGGTATTTTATGACCCATAAGTGTGTTTCGAGATTTTTGGCACTTTATTCATTCTAATTTCAATAGAAATTACCTTAGGAAAAAAAGGTAAATATAACACAATATTTGAGACCATATATTCACCTATTAACAATAGATATTATTTATCCCAATATAATATTTAAGATAAATAATTATCCGGGTATTACACAAATTAACCCAAATTTGCAACGGAAATAGCGTCCCTCACAAATTCCGTCACAATTATTGCATTTTCCAGTAGTGTGTTTATTTAATTCCAAGGGAAATTTGCCTAAAGTTAAAATCAACAAACTTCAATAATTTGATACACATATTCACCTTTATTTTATGCTAATGATTCATCAAAATAAAATATTTATTATGAATACAAATTTTGAGGTATTACAACTATCAAAAACTACACCATGGACCCTCTCTTTAGTTATAACTCTTTATTATTTGCTTTTGATAACATAATTCCTATGAATATAGAAATCAATATTCGATTTTGTTTTTCTATTATAGGACATGAAGAACATATAAGAATTTGAAGAGTGTTATAAAAACAAGGAACATAAAGAGATGAGATGATGGGTTGAAGAGAGACGGGATAAAATTGTAGAGATGAGGGGTTGAAGAGAACTCTCATTCATATAGCATTTCCATGTACATCCAATCCTTTGTGTTAAGCCATTATATATAAACCTCCAATCCTCCCAAGAGTAACAATGTCATAAACATAAGAATTAATCTACAACATAAAATTACTTAAAAGCTTGGGAGGTTATAGGCATAAATCATAAAATGGAATCCTAAGAGGCTATGAACATCCACCACCAAAATATTTATAACACTCCCCCATGGATGGCAGAGAGGATGAGCTATATGGGGTATGGACTGGGAGAGACTCAGTTGTCGTGTTATCCGGCACCGATTGTTAACAGGTAAGTAACTTTCTTTTACATATTTAAGGCATACTCAGTTTGTTAAGTTACGAAGTATTATGTTAGCTAACCTCATTTTAATACATATATATGATATTATAGTTATCATTGGAGTCTCTGCGGTTCTTGCCCCTCGGTCAACCACATCTATTGATATGATTCCTTGGATTGTGTGCTGAATAATAAAGAGTTAAGTTAAGTTAAGTTGTTTGTAAATCATTGGTATTTTTACTTGAAAAATTGTTTTAATGCCTTCCATTTTTTATTTTAATGATAGTGTGATGAAGACGTGTTCTATCCTGGGTGGGAAGCATAAACCGAAAGTTACTACCATGGAGTGGTACCGGCCCAAAGTAAGTTTTTTTTTTTAAGTTAAGTTCTTTAATTGACAATCACTTTATAACCATCTTAATTCATTTTGACCATTTTCTTTTGATGTATAGTGCCCTCACCAACTAGGGAAAAGTGAGTGTGGGTACTACGTTATACTAAATATGTATAACATGATCATTAGTAGACTTACTTCAAAGTTTGAACATATGTGATCATATCTTCATTCTCAAATGATTTTCATTTTTATTCTTGTAAGTAAATTGTTAGTGATTTCATTAAATTGATTGATTTATGTTAACTTGTTTTTTAGTTTTTTTTTATAAGAACTTGTTTTTTAATTTGCCCGCAAAGTTTTGGTCAAGAGGGAACCCTATACTCTGGAAGACATTGATGTCACTACTATAAAAAAGGGGCTTTAAGGCAACTTCGTTTAGACCGTAGTATTGAGGCTTCGGTCTAAAAACTATGACCGGTGACAGTTTCATAAATATAAAGAACTTTTTAGACCAGATTATAGATGATCCAGTTTAAAAAGTGTGACCGGTGGCAGTTTTATAAATATAAAGAGTACTTTTTTGATCGGATTATAGAGGATCCTATCTAAAAAGTATGACCGGTGGCAGTTTCGTAAATATAAAGAGGCTTTTTAGACCAGATTATAGAGGATTTGGTCCAAAAAAATGATCGGTGGCAATTTCGTAAATGTAAAGAGCACTTTTTAGACCAGATTATAGAGATCCAGTCCAACAAATATGAATTATGGCAGTTTGGTAAATATAAAAAACACTTTTTAGATTGGATGTTACAAAGAGCCGGTCTAAAAATTTTAAAATAAAAAAATAAAATATTTATTACTTGTAAGACCAGATGTTATGAATAATCAGTCTAAAAAGTTAAAAATAAAAAAATAAATAAAATGTCTATTCCTTTTAAGACCATATGTTATAAAGAACTAGTCTTAAAGGTGTTGTTTTAAGACCTCTTTTTGATAACAACCGGTCTAAAAGATTTTCATTTAGCGCGACAAACGAAAATTGAATTTTCATTATTCCTTTTCTAGTTTCCTCCGCTTCCCATTGATTTCTCTTCTCTTCTCTTCTCTTCTTCTTCCTCTTTGCTGTTTTGTTGTGATGATATAGATTTAGACTTCTGGGATGAGTATAAAAAGCAATCAAGAGAAAAATTAAAATAGTTTCCTTTATAACAACATACCTAGAAAGTAACACATGCCTTCTCTTCAAAGTAAATTTGCTATGGGATTGGCTTTACTATTGAAGATTGTAATACCCGGATATTTATCTGGAATATTATCAATAAAAGTTGGATATTTCTGATAAGTGAAATTTCAATCTCCGGTCTTGTATAAATACAGTCTATTTTCTAAGTAGAATTTCTGTAAGAAATTAGGGAGTTTAAGGGCCAAAGTGCCAAAATGACCAAAAATGCCCCTAGAAAGGGTAATTAACTTAGAAAATTTATGGAAAAATCCTAAAAGACAGTTAAATGACCAAGTGAGTTAGGAGAGTATATAATCTCTAATTATTGTAATTTTATAAATTATGAAATTGGAGAAATTGTTGGAAAATACTCAAAAAGAAGTAAAGACCAAAATACCCTTGTAATTATGGAATAATGCAAGAGGCATGAAAATACTAATGTTAATACAAGTGTATGAAGGTAATGAGGCATAGTAATTAAGAAAATTATCAACAAGTGATAATGATGTAATTAAGTAATATTGGACTAATTACTTAAGCATAAGCAGAGGAAATTCAGTAATAATTATGTGAAGCTCAAAAATTAGTGAAAATTAGTGGAATATTAGTAAAAATGTATTTACTAATTAATTGGAAATTTCTATGAACAATCATTGAGTTTAGGTATTTTTAAGCCTAAATACAAGAATGGACCAATTAGATAATTTTGTGGAAATTTTTGGAAAAATTAAATAAATAAATCATTAAATAATTAATTAAATAAAAATAAATATTTATTAAATAATTAAAGAGGCCAACCGAAATTTTGGGCCAAATAAAAAGAAAAAAAAATGAAAAATGAAAAAGAACACAAGTTGGCAAGTTGCAACATTAAAATAATAATATAATTAATTAAAGTAAAATATGTGAATAGTAATTTTAAAATTAGGAAACGGATCCTATCTAGAGATCTAGGAATAGGAATCCCAAGGTCAAGGTAAAATATTGATCAGTGAGTTTTTACCTTCAAGTGACCTCTTCCGGAAGTTAATTCCGAAGCCGTTTGTGCTTTTTCCTAATAAAACAAAATAGGGAAAAATGCATATAGGCATATTTTTGGAAATAGGGAAAATAAATTCTAACTCAACATTTAGGAATGGGTTTGAATTTATTTAGACATATTTGGAATCAGTGAATTATTTCCAAGAGTGTGATAGTCCCGAAAACGAATTCCGACACCGGACGTGTTCGGACACGTTTTTCGAGAAAACTTCAACAGGATATTGGAGGCCTATATGGAATCAAAATTTAGGTTAACTTGGACATTTCTACTAAGTGAGAACATGTCTTCGAGTTGTAAATCCAGAATTTTGAGATTTCTCCGAAATCACGCGAATCGGGTACCGATCGGGAAAAACTAGTGGAATAGGGCATAAAGTAACAATTTTGGAAATTCCCACCTTGTCCCTTCAAAACCCTATAAATACCCCCCCTCCTTCATAATTCTCACACCTTTTCTTCCTTCTCTTGGCCGAAATTTTTGGTTGAGAAAGAAGAGAAATGAGCTCTGGGGGAATTGTGCGTGGCTCCCGTAGAATTGTCAGGAAAGTCTTCAACGGGTAAGTCTTTTAGTCTTTAGTTTTTAGTTTAGTAGTTAGTAGAATTGTTAGTTAGATTTAGGAAGTAGGTGACAAGATTCCTACAAATGTTTTAGAGCCTTGTTTGCGTTAAAAAATATGCAGAGGTGTAAACATAGTAGGGATCGAGTCGCCGAAAAGTTGAAGCTTTCGCGGTTCTTTTAAAATTAAGGGTATAATTTGTTAGAATAGCCTTTAAATTTCAAGTATGATTGGGTATCATATGGGAGGGCTATTTTAGTCATTATTTTTGAAAATCATAGTTGCGTCGAAGTTCTGGCAAAATTTCGGGAAGAAAATTTGTCAGAGTAACGAAGTGCTGGCGAAATTCCGCCGATTAGGGGTAGAAGGGCAAAATGGTAATTTTTACCTAAAATGCCAGATATTGTGTCAAATCACTAATGGAAGTGATATTACTCTTATAGGATATCAGAATCTCTGATTTGCTGCCGTCACACTGCCCGACGAACCGCTGTTTGAAGTTCACGTTTTTCCGTAAGAGTACGTTTTCCGCCGGTAGTACCTAACGTTGCCAACGAAGGTACGGACGCGTACTGTAACACTAATCTTGTGCTTCTTAAATGCATATATGTCAAGGATATGTCGTAGACCGTTATACAGACAGTTTTAAACGGGTTATGTTTGGAATGCCGTTATGTTTTCCTAGCGAGGACACGAGTGTTTATCGTGGCCGGTGAATAGTGCAGCTGTTGTTGTTATTTACCCTATGGGGCTTTACATATTGCTCGTGCTTATGTTTTGTCGGCATAATGATCATGCATCTCTAGTATGCTTATGATATCTTGTTGTATTAGCTCTAGAATATCGTTGGTTGTATCTTGTGTTGTTTGGGTATGAGGTTAACCGTTACCCGAGATTCAATGCGTTGAATTGAATCTCAGCTGTAGCTTCAGGGTCAGGTGGACCACAGTTCGTGAATCGAGGCAAATACCCGGAGTAGGCGTGCAGCTGAAGATTTAACTATCTTATCGCTTTCTGTTTCTTCTGTTATTTCCTTTCTAAACCTTAGGATTACGTAATCATTACAATGTTACACAATGGTTGATGTTTTGGCTAAGAATCCAATTACTCTTTCGCTCTATTGCTCTACTCTGATTGTTTGTTTGAAAAAAAAAATTCCGCATTTCAAACATGGGATGTTACAAAGATATTTATGCAAAAGAATGCTAAAGTTCCAATCTTCGGCTCTGACGAGATCGCAAGAAATCGACGAACGGGGAAATTTATCTGGGTTCTTTGTGGATCTCACTAGATCTGAACGTTTTCATCAACAATTCTGAATTCCAATCTCCTGCTCCCACCCCATCACTTGCTTGATCTCCAGTCTTTCAATCTTCGACAATGCTTCTAATTTTGAAACAACGGTAGCCTTCTATTCATCTTCGAAACGGTAGCCTCTTCTTTCTTCCGGCAACTTCATAATATCTTATTTTTTATTTTAACTTTTTTACTTAAATTAGGTTTTTCAGTCTCATGCCTCTTATTTACGTTTATATTCAGAGGTATTGGCGGTGGACTTCGGTGGCCAAGGGCAGGTGAGTCAATAGAACGCTGTGGCCTTTTTGTATTTTGTTTATTTGTTGCAACGTGTTCCGATTTGGGGCGTGGGACTGCTACCTTGCAGGTTTGAGGAGGTAGCTGAACTTCTGAGATTGAAGTTTCATAAATGAAAAGGAGGAATTGCTGCAAAAACCAACAAAACTCTAGACAAAATTCAACTTTGGTGATTTTCTACCTCGACCTCTCCCTTTCGTCGCCAACCAGTCACCACCTTCTCAAACCTGTTTGACTGCTTCTACAAAAGGATGGAGATTCAATTAAGAAACTTGAATTTAAACCACTTACTTTACTTTAGGCCGGGACCACTTCGTGGTAGTAACTTTTTTCCTTAAAATCTTACTTTATGTGTTTTCTCATATTCTTTCACAATGATCATTTCTAGCTGCAAAATCTTCATCACTAAACTAATTCTACTTCACTTGCTATAGGTGGATTTTTAGTGAAAGATGGTGTGTTGTCAAGATTCAAAATTGGATCTCCATCCTTTTGTTTTTTACTTTGGAGTCCAATGGACAATTTTTATTCTCAATATTGGTGACATAAAATCCTTGTTTCACCTGACTTGCTAGAATAAAGGGCTCATCGTAGACAAGATTTTCTTAGCCTCAAACATACGATTGGGAACTATATTATCCTCTAGAAACTTGTAACATAACAATTCAAGTAACAAAATGAAACTACGGTTCAATACCACAAGTTGCCTTTAAGTTCACCAAATACAAAATACCTGACAAGCGTGTATACTTAGTACAGCTAGGGTATAAAGGCGTCTCGACATCACTCCACACACTATCATATACACGCGATTATGCAAAATATTCTACCTCAACATCATGAATAGTTTTCTCCATTATATCATCATCTACAATATCTAAAACTTCCTTCTCGTGAGACACATAGGCAGTCACCTCCTCACTATGCCATATCCACCTTGTGTACTAAAGATTTATTCCATCACAAAGTAAGTGATCGCTTATATCATCAACATCCCGTTGACTCTCATTTAAATTGTCGACACAAAGATAAAAATACTTCCCATTTTTTCTAGGCGCATTCATTTTAACAAATTCAATAAACTATTCCACCCCATTCTCATATTTTCCACTAGTTCTTAGTGCATTTATTCAACTGTGATCTATTTTATTATCACCTATTCAAAATTCAATAGTAACTCAAGCTTAGAACAATTGTCATTATGATGATATAGATTCTAAAATCAAGGGATCTAATCTATTTCCTAGAATCCAAGGAGGAGAAATAAGTTATTATTGATGAATTTGGAATAGGTGGTTGATGGCTTCTCATTTTTAATAGATTTGATATATATTTTGATATATTTGGGAAATCATCAATGCAAAATTAAAGAGATTTTCTAGAGATTTTAAGAGATATCAATTGGATGCATTATTCAGGGGATTTTACTTAAAGTATCTTAGATTTAAATCAAAATAGAAATAGTTTAGTTTGTATAAAAATAATTTTATTCGTGAACATTGTCATAATTGGTTTGTTTTGAACATGAAAACGATTGAATTTGATTAGGAATTGATTCTATGTTCTTTGATTGTTAGTAAATAGGTAAAGATTTGGTTTGGACACTTTATTTTAGGATGTCAAAGAACCTGTGAGGAATTTGAGCCTAAATATTTGTCTTTCTAAGAGAGAGTACACTTATTATGATTTTATCTCCAAAACTTGTGGGAATTCTTTTTTCTTTTTTTCCTTTGCAAACATAAAGATGATTTAGGAATTCGTTTTTATTAGTTACTCTAGTGAGTGCTGAGTGAAAAAAAAAAAAAAGAGGTTGAAGGGGTTGAAAAGAAAAAAGAAAATAAAAGAAGGAATAAGAACAATAATAACAATTCTGCTGACAGCTCTGGACTTGACATAGTAACCGGGAGCACTTCATCACCAATGTTGGCACTCACAGGTCAAACGGTTGAGTTAAAGACGGTTATGAGTTGGGCTTAAAACCTCTTGAGGTGCTTGTTGGAGTAACTGAGTAACTGGTGCTGCATTACACATGTGTAGGTTTGCATAAGAAGGGGACCTACAACGATTCAAGAAAAAAAAGAAGGATAAAAATAAAATTATTCCTTCATTCTTCATGTTATTCAGTGAATTACTTTGCACTAACTAAAGTATTTATCTATTATCAAAGTCCTTTTGATTTGTGTATGTCTTGGAATAATATAGTGGAGAATGAGATGAGGTACAAGCTTATGGTAGATAAGTTGCAATAGGTGGAATTGAATGAAACACATATATTGAGAAATGAGTGTAAACACTTGACTTGTGAGGGACATTCTATTGTGATTTATCTTTGCCAAATTAATTACCTTGCTACTTCCATTTTTGGAAGGTGGAAAAGATTTTTGACAAAGTTTGGTTCTTGAAAGTTTGAACTGACTTCAATTTTATAGTGCTTGTTGTAAAAATCTTGCTTCCATGGTTATCTTGAATTTGATTGTTTTAGAATTTAAAATCTTGTGGACAAGATTTGATGCAACTGTGGGGTGTGATGACTTGTTATTTTTAATAGATTTGAGATATATTTTGATATTTGGGAAGTCATCAATGCGAAACTAAGGAGATTTTCTTGAGATTTTAGGAGATATCAATTAGGTGCATTATTTAGGGGATTCTACGTAAAGTATCTTAGATTTAAATCAAAATAGAAATAGTTTAGTTTGTATAAAAATAAATATTAATAAGATACATTTTTCTTTAAAAAAAATATAGTTATAGGTTTTTGTTTATTTTTATTTGTTTGAAGTTTTAATTTTACTTTTTTTTTTCCCCTTTTGCATAGGCTGTAAACGTCACCGTTTGGAGAAAGCCAATTAGGAGACCTAAATCAAGAAAAAGGAAAGACACTAAATGCTTGTTTGGAATAGTGATTGAAGCTTTTAAAAGTAATTTTTCAATCATGATTTATAGTATAAGATGAGATTTGCGTAAATAAACATTTTTTTTTGTGTCTCAACTTTATATAAGGATAATTTACTCCCTTTAACTTCACTCAGTTTGTATTGGTTACGATAACGATGGGAAAAAAAGTTTTTGGTAACAGTACATCTTTAATTATATTGAACTGTCAATCTAATAATAATTAGGGGTGAGCTTCCACTTTGAGTTTATTATATATTTTAGGGTTAAGTAGCAAATCCGCTCTAAAAATATAGGCCCAAGAGCAATGTTGCCCTAAAAGTTTTTTTTTTCTTTTACAATGTTGCCCCGAAAGTTTCAAAACGTAGCGATGTTGAATTATTCCATTAAAAAACTAACGTTGACCGTTAACTTTTGGGTAAATTACGTGCAGGTTTCAAAGACAAGAAATAATTATAAAAAAGTCCTTTGAAATCACCAAAGTACTCAAAAGTCCCAAGGGACTTTTTTTATATTATTTGTATTAACAACAGGAAATGTCATATTTACAACGGCAAGTGCCATATTTACAACAATATTTAAATACCTAACCATTTACAACAGAAAAAGTTATATTTACAACCAAAAGTGTCATATTTACAACAACATTTAAACACCTGGATTTTGAACGTAGAGAGGTCATTTACAACAGAAAAAGGATAGATTTACAACAGAAAGTATTGTATTTACAACAAAATTTAAAATCTGGTCATTTACAACAGAAAAAACCATATTTACAACAGAAAGTGTCATATTTACTACAACATTTAAACACCTGGATTTTGAACGTAGAAATGTCATTTACAACATAAAAATGCTAGATTTACAACTGGAAGTGTTGTATTTACAACAAAATTTAAAATCTGGTCATTTACAACAGAAAAAGCTATATTTACAATAGGAAGTAAGGGAAGGAATGGAAAAATAAGAAAAGAAGACACTATCTATGATTCAATATTCAGCTTAGTGTTAATAAAATCTAATTGTTGTAATAACCACTATTAAATTGGAAAACAAATTCTGCTTTGTAGTAACTAGTAATTATCATAGTTACTACATGTGTTCTCTCTTGGGTTCGCAAAACAGAAATTTTAAAAGTCAAGACACATTTTTTTTTATTCTAAAGACTACAAATATCGTAAAGAGAGTCTTTCCTTGTGTTTGGATGGAAAGAAAATTAGGGAAGAAAGAAAACTTGGAGGGAAAACTCCTCTTAATACCCCCTTATTTTCCTCTCATTTTTCTTTCCATCCAAACATAATGATTTAAATAGGTGCTTCTTGGGGAGAGCTTGATGCTCAGCTTCGATAGGATCCACTCGGCCGCGGACTAGGCGGCGACGGATCAACAGGGGTGGTGATTGATATGAATACTTATATATTTTGAATTTTTGGAAGATTACCCTCCATATCCCACTCATTTCGAATAGTTATTTTGGTGATCGGCATCAGGAACATTATGCAAAAAAAAAAACGAGTGATGGTATATAATTAAAAATAAACTAATAATGTCCAGCTACCTGTTCAAGTAGAAAATAATTTTAATTAAATGTATTTCCCTGAACAAAAATCCCATGAGAACATGTACAGATAAATATTCATTTATAAACACTCACATTATACCAACTTCGAATAATTAGGATGTTCGACCAACATATTGTTAGTTTAATGGTATAAGGCCCGTTAGATCCCTCTAGGTCTCGAGTTTGAGTCTTAAAAGAGATACTTTTGTTGAGAGGGGAAACCACAAACCGTGAACCGGATACTCAATAATAGTATTAAAAAAAAATAGGACATGCATTAGACTGGATCAATGAAAGGTTTTCGCACAAAAATTTGGGCCCTTAGATTGGATCAACGAAGGGTTTTCACACAATTATTTTTGGATAATACAGGCAAGCTGAAACATGTTAAGATAAAATAGGAACTAGATTATAAAACTCTAGCTCTTCATACAACAAAATAGAAAAAATACTAAGAGTGGCAGGCACTACAAAAAAAAAAATCACAATTTGCGATAGACAAAATTCGTCACAAAAACGATTTTGTCCGTCACAAAAAATGTCGTCGCAAAACGTTTTTTGCAACGGAAAAATAAATTTCCGTCACAAAATTCAAGATTTGTGACTTAACAATAATTATGTCGCAAAAATTGACTTTTGCGACAGAATTCATTTTGCGTCACAAAAGTCAAAGTTTGTGACGGAAGGTCTCAATTTTTGCGACAGAAAGAAATTCCGTCGCAAATCTCAATTTCTCAAAAAAAAATAAAAGAATTATATAAAAAAATATAAAATTACGAAATAAAAAAAATGTATATCATGAAAATATATAGTAGCAATCATAAGAGTTTACATAGAAAAAAACGAAATAAAAATAAAAATGTTGCCAACAAAATGGACTAAAAAAAATGTCTAAACAGCAGCAATATGGTCATCACATCACCAATAGAGCTGGGAATCAGGGCCTGACCGGCTGTAACAACCCAATTTCCAAAAGCAGTATAATTTTTTTTTTCATTAAGACATCATTTTAAATAATCAGAGTAGAGCATCGGAGTGATTGAGTAACTGATATGTACATATAAAATGCCGTAAGTCTGGCTGGATACAACAGCGGTACAAAAACCGTGTGGTTCAAAGGTATAATACAACATAAAGAAATCTTCAACTGGATCTTCTACGTGGCTCGCTTGCTTCTCTTCTCGGCTCTCCGGTCCTCCGGACCAAAGCTATAGGCGAGATCCAATTTACCACATTGGATCTCGTGTAACGGTTAACCTCATGCTTATAAACAACACATGTGTGATGATATTTCTAGAATCACAAAGAATGATCCATATAGGCAAACAATACAGCATTATCATAACAATAACCCGTAAAAACTGTAGTAGTGATCCAAGTACGGTTCCTTGGTCACAGTGCGTCTAAGTACGGTTCCATAGACATAGTGCATCTAAGTTCGGTTCCATAGACACGATGTATCTAAGTTCTGCTCCATAGACACGGTGCATCTAAGTACGGTTCCATAGACACGGTGCATATAGCACTGAATAGCATGACCAGGTAAGTGTCTATCATGGGGGCCTCACTGACTTTACGGCGACTATTTGGCTTACCCACATAGACTAGCCTTGCCTTAGAGTTTCTGATTCCCTATAAGAGCAATATCACTTTCATTAGTGATTTGGCATTACGACTGGCATTTTAGGTAAAAAATTACCATTTTGCCCCTATACCCCTAATCGGCGGAATTTCGCCAGCACTTCGTTATTTTAACTCTAACCTTCCAAAATTTTGCCAGAACTTCAACCCCACCAAGATTTTCGAAATAATGACTAAAATACCCGAATATATGATATCTAATCATACTTGGAAGATTAAAGACTACTCTAGCATTTCTACTCTAACTACCGAAAGAACTACGAAAGCTTAAGTACCGAAAAACTTACCCAGAGCTTACGCAAATTTCCCAGGACTCCTTCCCGAGCTTCTCTCTCTAACTTCTCACTAAAACCGAAATGCTCTCTTGAATTGTGAAGAATGAAGAGCAAAGGGGTGTCTTATTTATAGGCAAAAGTTATGGATTTCAACCGTTGGATCTTCTTTCGTATCGACGGCTCGAGATGGTAGATGTGGCCTTATTGAGAATCACTCATTTTCCTTCCTTCTCCTCCACCAAAAACGTCCATATGTCATCTTTTCCAAAGATGAAGTCATCCCGATGATGTCATCAACTTGTCTTAGAAGTTTTCTACCGATAAAACCCAGATCGGTACCCGATTCGCGTAATTTCGGAAAAATCTCAAAATTCTGGATTTACAACTTTGAAGACATGTTCTCACTTACTAGAAATGTCCAAGTTAACCTAAATTTTGATTCCATATAGGGCTCCAACAGTCCAGTTGAAGTTTTCTCGAGAAACGTGTCCGAACGCGTCCGGTGTCGAAACGTATTTCTGGAATCACCAACTTCTTCAGAAAAATTCACTGATTCCAAATATGTTCAGATAAATTCAAACTCATTCCTAGATGTTGAGTTAGAATTTATTTTCTTCAAATCCAAAAATATTCCTATATGCATTTTTCCCTATTTCGTCTTATTAGGAAAAAGCACAAACGGCTTCAGAATTAACTTCCGCAAGAGTTTAACGGAAGATAAAGTTCCACTGATCAATATTCTACCCTGACTTTGGAAATCTCATTCTTAGATCTCTAGATAGGATCCGTTTCCTAATTTCTAAATTACTATTCATCATTTTTACTTTAATTAATTATATTATTAAAATATTTGCAACTTGCAAAAATTATTTTTCATTTCATTTTCATCATTTTTTTTTCTGCCCAATTTTTTTTTATTTCGTTTTTTTTATTTTGATTAATTATTTAATTAATTAAATAATTATTTTTACATAATTTTTACAAAATTTTCCCATTGGTCCATTCTTGCATTTAGGCTTAAAAATACCTAAACTCATCTATTTTTCTTCAAAATTTCCAATTAATTAGTAAATATAGTTTTACTAATTTTAAACCAAAAACCACTAATTTTAGGGTTTTACATAATTATTTCTGAATTTCCTTTGCTTATGCTTAAGTAATTAACCAGTAATTACCTAATTACTTAATTATCACTTGTTGATTATTTTCTTAATTAGAATACCTTATACCTCATAACACTTACATTGACATTTGTGTTTCCATGTCTCTTTCATTATATTAGAATTTGTGAGGGTCTTTTGGTCATTTACCACTTTTTGAGCATTCTTATTCAATTTATCCAAGTTTGTAATTTATTCAATTATCACAACTAGAGGCAATATACTCCCTCAATTTTAATAATTATTTCCTCACCTTTTAGGATTTTCATAATTTTCTTAAGTTATTTATGTCCCTTAGGGGCATTTTCGTCGATTGGCACTTTGGCCCTTAGATTCTCTAATTTCCAAGAGATTTTTCCTTAGAAAAATATACTATATTATCACAAGTCTTGAGATTATATACTTGCTTACCAAAAATACCCCTTTCATTTATCCGGGTATTACACCGGCCCTATAGGGCCGGCCCTTGAAGGGCTAGGGCTGGCCCTACAGGGCTTGGGATAAGGAAAACATTTGTTTTTCAAAGCCCGGTCCGAGAGCACCAGGGCCAAGGCCGGCCCTACCGGGCTTGGAAGTTATTATTCCAAATTTTAACTATTTTGCCTCTAGTTTTTTTCCAAAGAAATATAATTAGTAAATTACAACAATTAAAGTTCTAATCCATCAAATAAATGTTATCAACATTAATATCCAAACAACACGAATCATCCAACATATAAACATATTCACTAATTTGTAATAAAAAACAAACTATTATCCATAAATAACTCATATAAAACATAAGAAGCATACCACTAAGCAACATTAGATAACTCACATAAAACATAAGAAGTATACCACTATCATTGTCAATTGTCACCTTAGACTTACGGCGTTTTATATATACATATCAGTTACTCAATCGCTCTGTTGCTCTACTCTGATGATTTGAAATGATGTTTTGGAAAAAAAAAATTATACTGCTTGTGAAAAGTTGGGATGTTACAATAATCAACACATGAGATGTTTTCTTTTGGAGTATGATGAAGTTCCATGTCCTAGTCTCGGAATAGGAGATCTCTAGTCTCCCCAATAATGTCTCTAGGGGATAATCGGTAGGGCAATCTCTCATAAGAATATTGACGGCATCAAGAGAATCGGAGTAGATAACTATTCTCTGTAAACCCATATGAAGACCAATATGTAACTTGTAATACCCGGATATTTATCTGGAATATTATAAATAAAAGTTGGATATTTCTGATAAGTGAAATTTCAATCTCCGGTCTTGTATAAATACAGTCTATTTTCTAAGTAGAATTTCGTAAGAAATTAGGGAGTTTAAGGGCCAAAGTGCCAAAATGACCAAAATACCCCTAGAAAGGGTAATTAACTTAGAAAATTTATGGAAAAATCCTAAAAGACAGTTAAATGACCAAGTGAGATAGGAGAGTATATAATCTCTAATTATTGTAATTTTATGAATTATGAAATTGGAGAAATTGTTGGAAAAATACTCAAAAAGAAGTAAAGACCAAAATACCCTTGTAATTATGGAATAATGCAAGAGGCATGAAAATACTAATGTTAATACAAGTGTATGAAGGTAATAAGGCATAGTAATTAAGAAAATTATCAACAGGTGATAATGAAGTAATTAAGTAATATTGGGCTAATTACTTAAGCATAAGCTAAGGAAATTCAGTAATAATTATGTGAGGCTCAAAAATTATTGGAAATTAGTGGAATATTAGTAAAAATGTATTTACTAATTAATTGGAAATTTTGGAGAAAAATAGTTGAGTTTAGGTATTTTTAAGCCTAAATACAAGGATGGACCAATTAGGTAATTTTGTGGAATTTTTGGGAAAAAGTAAATAAATAAATGATTAAATAATTAATTAAATAAGAAATAAATATTTATTTAATTAAAGTAGGGTCCAGCCGAAATTCTCAAAGAGAATTGAGGATAAGATCAATTTTAAAATATCATGATTTTTGTATCAATTTGCACATGTTATAATATTATTTTAATATATAATTAATTAAAGTAAAATTTGATGAATAGTAAATTAAAAATTAGGAAACGGATCCTATCTAGAGATCTAGGAATAGGAATTCCAAAGTCAAGGTAGATTATTGATCAGTGGAATTTTATCTTAGTTAAACTCTCCGGAAGTTAATTTGAAGCCAATAGGGCTTTTTCCTAATAAGACGAAATAGGGAAATTCTGAGAAAAGGGCAGATAGCCAGGTTGGAAGTAAAGACTTTAAAATTAGAGTTGTGACAACTGAGAAAGAATTGGGAAATTTTATGGACATATTTGAAATCAGTGCCTCTATGACTATAAGCTGGAACTTCCGGATTTTCGTTTGGCTTAGGACATGTTCGGACACGTTTTCGAGAAACTTCACTGAACACGGAATGCCCTGTATGGAATCAAGGTTTAGATTAGAATAGACATTTCTAGTAAGTAAGAGGAGATCTTCAAAGTTAGTTAACCGAGAATTTTGAGATTTCTCAGAAAGTACGCGATTCGGACACCGATCGGAAACTTATCGGTAAGACAGCTTCTTGAGGAAGTAAGTGACATCATCAAAGTACATGGATGACATCATGGGGATGATTTCATATGGAGGAAAGAGAAAGGGTTGGATGGCCAAGATTGTGCCACCTAATCTGTGTGCGATCCGATCACGGAATTCATACGGTAAAGTGTGAATAGTAGCACAAAATCCTCTATAAATAGGACCTTGCTCCTTTGGAAATTTCACACCACTTCCTTTGAGCAAAAACCGAAAATAGAGAGAGAAAGAAGAGAGAGGAGCTCTGGGGAAATCTGTAGCGAAGCTCTGGGTAAGTTTTCCGGTACCGAGCTTTAAGCTTTCATAGTTCTTTCAATAGTTAGTAATGCTAGAGTAGTCTTTATTTTTATGATTGGATATCATATGGGAGGGATATTTTAGTCTTTATTTTCAAAAATCATGATGGCGTCGAAGTTCTGGCAAAATTTTGGGAAGAAAATAGCCTATGTAGCGGAAGCGCTGGCGAAATTCCGCCAAGTAGGGGTATAGGGGCAAAATGGTAATTTTTACCTAAAATGCCAGTTATAATGTCAAATTACTAATAGAAGTGACATTATTCTCATAGGATATCTGAAACGCTGATTCTGCTGCTACATTACTGTGTCCGACGAACATTGTTTGAAGTTCACGTTTCTCAGTAAAAGTACGTTTCCGCCGGTAGTACCTAACGTTGCCAACGAAGGTACGGACGCGCATCGTAACACTAATCTTGCACATCTTAAATACTTATATGTCAATGATATGTTCGTGAGACCGTTATACGAGACAGTTATACGGGTTATAGTTTTGATAACGCCGTTTTGTTTTCCTAGCGCTGAGGACACGACTAATTATCGTGGCACTGGTGAATAGTGCAAGTTTGTTGTTGTTATTTACCTTATGGGGCTTTACATATTGCTCGTGCTTATGTTTTGTCGGCATAATGATCATGCATCTCTAGTATGCTTGTGATATCTTGTTGTATTAGCTCTTGAATATCTGTTGGCCATATCTTGTGTTGTTTGGGTATGAGGTTAACCGTTACACGAGATTCAATGCGTTGAATTGAATCTCATTTGTAGCCGTGGTCGGGAGGACCACGGTTCGTGGATCGAGGCAAGTACCGGAGTAGGCGTGCGGCGAAGACTATCTTCATCTTATCGTTGTAATCATTACAATGTTACACAATGGTTGATGTTTTGGCTAAGAATCCAATTACTCTTTCGCTCTATTGCTCTACTCTGATTGTTTGTTTGAAAAAAAAAATTTCCGCATTTCAAACTTGGGATGTTACATTTTATGGTATCAGAGCATGAAATTCTGGCAAGTATTTAACTATGTTACCACGGACAGTTTGGTGCCGAAGGCAAGGCTAGGCTACGTGGGTGTGCCATAAGTCACTGCTAATCCGGTGAGGCCCCATGGTAGACACTTACCCGGCCATTACATTCGGATAACGGAGTTAGGTTCTTAAGCCTTTTAACTTTGAGCACATTTTTGAAAATGAGTGCGATAACGACCATTGGTGTAAATGTGTAAAGAAGAACAGAGATAATGGCTAGTATGCCTTTAGAGCCGGAGAAACTCGTCGGATCGATCATTCATCGATGATGACAATCGTAAGTATTCCCAATGTTAAGTCATCGACGATTTGAGAGTGAATCTTTCTATGAACCCAACATCCTAGACAAGTTCTAACTACGAACGTAACGCCGATAAGCACTATACGATCAAAGCATTGGATGGCGGAACAACGCAAGCAAGACTATTAGAAGAGCGTACTTCGATATGAAGTTATGAATTACGAACACGAAGGATTTTAACCATGGTCATAAACCAGCTGGATGATGTAGTATACGTTTGCATGTGCATTACATCTAATATAAAAATATATAGGTTTTGATGCCACGTGATGTGTTATTTTTCTGACACATATATCTGTTATTTAATTAAAGGAAAGAGATAAACATGGCAATCTTAAGAGGTGCCGGTGCACCAAGAGGCCGAGGCCGTGGACGAGGCCGAGGTCGAGGTAGAGCGAGCATGCCTCAAGATAGAGCAATACCTGAAGTTGGACGAAACCAAGAGGACCAACATGCACGAATCAACTCTGAACCAACAAAGACTGGAAAGACAAAGACAAGATGAAGAGCGCAACAATGAGGAACATGAAGAAGATGACCACAATGATAATGAAGAAGAGTATGATGACAACGAGAATGATGAAGAGCCTGAGGGGTCTGAGAGATCCCAATCACCACCTAGGCGCAATCAAAAGAGAGAACCACCGAGAGCCGGGTCAACCGGCCCGCAAGCCGAAGCCACCCGGTTTCGGGGAAAGAATGAACTAGCCGAGGATTGGTGCTAAGCCTAAAAAGATTTTGAAGTTATCGAGTGCCCGGAAATCGGAAGGCACCTGCGGCTATCTACAAGTTGGAGGCGATGCCCACGAGATGGTGGGAGAGCGTTTCCACAACCCCGCCAAGCCACATTACGTGGGAGATGTTCTTGGAGCAATTCAACGAACAATACTTTCCTCCCTCGATTCAAGTATGAACGAAAGTGGAAAGCGAACCGATTGGTGAACGGGCCGAGGTACGACATAAGGGCAAGGTTGGTATCTCACCAATTTTCTAAGATGGCCCAAGCCGTAGGATCTTGCGGATCGACGGAGCGCAACACGAAGGAACTGCGCAAATCCGAAGCCGGGACGGAAATAATGCAAGTCGCGGTGGATCCAACCGCGGAGGTTCCTCACGAAGAGGAAGGCACCTTGGAACAACAACCGGGGTGGAAACAAGAGACCCTACCAACCGGGCAATAGAATTACCCCAGGCAGTAGGGATCCCAGACGTGTCCCAAATGCAAGAAGTACCATCCAGAGCCAAGCTGCGATGGGAAACAAGTCTGCTTCAAGTGTCGAAGCTCTGGACACATTAGCGGGATTGCCCCGAGAAGGCTGTAGGCGAGACCTCAAAGCGCTGGCCGAATCTTTGCATTGACAAACACGAGAGGCCAAGAAGTCCCCAGAGATGGTTCAAGGTACCATCTATCTCAATGGAAATCTACTTGAAGCATTGTATGACTCGGGTGCTAGTCACTCGTTTATTTCCTATGATTGTGCAAGTCGTTTAGGATTGCATGCCTGTAGATTACCATTTGATCTTGTAGTATCTACACCGTTGGGTGTAAAGTCTTTAGCTTCTGATGCGTGTATGAATTGTCACTGGCACGTGGATGGACGAGTTTCTAAAGTGGATCTTATCCGTCTACCTCTTCACGGCATCGACGTCATATTCGGTCCGAATCGGTTAACGGCCAACTGCAATGATTGATTGTGGCAAAAGGAGATATCATTTGTCGAGACAAGGTTGAAGTGAGCTCGAACTTTCTCTCCGCTAAGAAGGCGATCGGTGCGTGAAGCAAGGATGTCATGCTTTCATGATTACCGCGAACTCAACAAGGTGACCGTCAAAAATAAGTACCCACTTCCCCGGATTGATAATCTTTTGGATCAATTGTCTGGTTCCACAGTCTTTTCGAAAATTGACTTGCGTTCGGGATACCATCAGTTGCGAGTTAAGGATGGTGATGTTCCCAAGACGGCTTTGAGAACCGAGATATGGGCATTATGAATTCCTTGTGATGCCCTTCGGATTGACAAATGCACTGCGGTATTCATGGATTACATGAACCGTATCTTCCGACAACACCTAGACCAATTTGTGGTGGTGTTCATTGATGACATTTTGATTTACTCTAAGAGTAAGGAAGAGCACGAAGAACATCTGCGAAAGGTGTTGAGCATACTCGGGAAAAGCAACTATATGCTAAGTGAGCAAATGCGAATTTTAGGCTGCCGGAAGTGAAATTTCTGGGCCATGTTATATCTAGCGGCGGAGTTGCGGTTGATCCAAGCAAAGTAGAAGCGATTACGGGTGGAAACGGCCGAGGCGCGACGGAGATCCGTAGTTTTCTGGGTATGGCGGGATACTACCGCAGATTCATACGGGATTTCTCGCGTCTTGCCCTACCATTGACAAAGCTTACGAGGAAGAATCAACCCTTTATATGGGGAGATGATTGTGAGGAGAGCTTTGAGTACGAGGAGAGGTTGACTACGGCACGGTATTGATTATCCCGATCCGGATGAGACCTATGTTGTCTACGGTGATGCCGGTGGGCAAGGATTGGGATGTGTCCTAATGCGGCGGGCGGGGTGGTGGCCTATGCCTCTCGTCGGTGAAACCTCACGAGTTAAACTATCCTACACACGATTTAGAGTGGCGGCTATCGTGTTCGCTTTGAAGATATGGAGGCATTACATGCGGTGTAACCGTAGAAGTGTATTGTGACCACCAGAGTCTAAAATACTTGTTCGATCAACGAGAACTCAACATGAGACAACGTCGTTGGATGGAGCCGATTAAAGATTACACCACGGAGATCAAGTATCATCCGGGTAAAGCAAACGTCGTTCTTGATGCTCTTAGTAGGAAGACGGTGCGGGTATCATACATGATGATACAAGAGCGGCTTTTGGAAGATTTCGAGATCCGAATCTATCCAACCAAATTTGCATGGGTCTTCATGCACCGTCGATGCCTATCTTGCTACACTTCTTGCGAGTCAAGGGAGTATGATCGAGAGATGAAGTGGAGAAAGCTCGAAGCAAGATGATTGGGCAAAAGAGATACGTGAGAAGATCACTCGAGGTGAGACCCGAGACTATGACCTATCACTTAGTGGTTTGGTCGGGTACAAGAAGCGAATCTATGTACGCGGTTGATGAATTAAGGCGGAAGATAATGGATGAGGCTCACAAGAGTAAATATACTCTACATCCGAGGCATGGTCAAATGTACAGTATGAAATCCGAACTTTGGTGGCCGGAATGAAGAAAGACGTAGCGAGAATACGTGGCCAAATGCTTGACTGTCGAGAAAGTAAAGATTGAACACCGTCGACCCCCGGTCTTTTGCAAGGACTAGAGCTGCGGAGTGGAAATGGGAGAACATAACCATGGATTTTGTGGTAGGTCTGCCCAAAATCGAAATCATGATACAATTTGGGTAGTTGTTGACAGATTAACCAAGTCGGCACACTTTATTCCCATCAGTATTCACTATTCTCAGGAACGATTGGCGGAGATTTATATCAAAGAGATAGTGAGATTACATGGTGTTCCTAAGAGCATTGTCTCCGATCGTGATACACGATTCAAATCCCGTTTCTGGCAAGCGTTACATGAAGGTATAGGGACTAAGTTGAAGTTCGGTTCGGCTTATCACCCACGGCGACAGTCAATCCGAGAGAACCATACGAGTATTTGGAGGATATCTTTGCGAGCATGTGCCCTGGATTTCAAAGGAAGTTGGGATCAACATCTTTCGCTAGCGAGTTTGCATATAACAACGGTTATCATGCTAGTATACAAATGGCCCGTTCGAGGCATTGTATGGGCGGAGGTGTCAATCACCATTATCTTGGGCAGATTCGTCAGCGATTACTTGGGCGGATATGCTTGGCAGACCTCGAACAGATCGCATTGATCAAGAAGAGACTCCTAGCGGCACATAGTAGACAAAGAGCTATGCTTGACAAAGGAGGAGACCTCTAACGTTTTATGTCGGCGACCATGTATTTCTAAGTTATCCCGATGGCGGGTGTCGGCGAACGCTTAAGAGGAAGAAACTGAGTCCACGGTACGTAGGACCCTTTGAAATTCTGGCTAAGCGCGGAGAAGTAGCTTATCAGATAGCCTTACCCCCAAAAGACTAAATTTCGAGGCGAAATTTTGTGTAAGGGGGAGAAATGTAATACAGGATATTTATACGGAATATTATAAATAAAAGTTGGATATTTCGATAAGTGAAATTTCAATCTCCGGTCTTGTATAAATACAGTCTATTTTCTAAGTAGAATTTCGTAAGAAATTAGGGAGTTTAAGGGCCAAAGTGCCAAAATGACCAAAATGCCCCTAGAAAGGGTAATTAACTTAGAAAATTTATGGAAAAATCCTAAAAGACAGTTAAATGACCAAGTGAGTTAGGAGAGTATATAATCTCTAATTATTGTAATTTTATAAATTATGAAATTGGAGAAATTGTTGGAAAATACTCAAAAAGAAGTAAAAGACCAAAATACCCTTGTAATTATGGAATAATGCAAGAGGTATGAAAATACTAATGTTAATACAAGAGTATGAAGGTAATGAGGCTTTGTAATTAAGAAAATTATCAACAAGTGATAATGAAGTAATTAAGTAATATTGGGCTAATTACTTAAGCATAAGCAAAGGAAATTCAGTAATAATTATGTGAAGCTCAAAAATTATTGGAAATTAGTGGAATATTAGTAAAAATGTATTTACTAATTAATTGGAAATTTTGGAGAAAAATAGTTGAGTTTAGGTATTTTTAAGCCTAAATACAAGAATGGACCAATTAGGTAATTTTGTGGAATTTTTGGGAAAAAGTAAATAAATAAATGATTAAATAATTAATTAAATAAGAAATAAATATTTATTAAATTAAATTAGGGTCCAGCCGAAATGCTCAAAGAGAATTGAAGATAAGATCAATTTTAAAATATCATGATTTTTGTATCAATTTGCACATGTTATAATATTATTTTAATATATAATTAATTAAAGTAAAATTTGATGAATAGTAAATTAAAAATTAGGAAACGGATCCTATCTAGAGATCTAGGAATAGGAATTCCAAAGTCAAGGTAGATTATTGATCAGTGGAATTTTATCTTAGTTAAACTCTCCCAGGAAGTTAATTCGAAGCCAATAGGGCTTTTTCCTAATAAGACGAAATAGGGAAATTACGAGAAAAGGGCGGATAGCCGGGTTGGAAGTAAAGACTTCAAAATTAGAGTTGTGACAACTGAGAAAGAATTGGGAAATTTTATGGACATATTTGAAATCGGTGCCTCTATGTTATAGTTTGGAACTTAGGATTTTCGTTTCGGCTTAGGACATGTTCGGACACGTTTTCGAGAAACTTCGTGAACACGGAATGCCCTGTATGGAATCAAGGTTTAGATTAGAATAGACATTTCTAGTAAGGAAGAGGAGATCTTCAAAGTTAGTTAACCGAGAATTTTGAGATTTCTCAGAGATTACGCGTTTCGGACCGATCGGAAACTTATCGGTAAAAACTTCTTGAGGAAGTAAGTGACATCATCAAAGTACATGGATGACATCATGGGGATGATGTCATATGGAGAAAGAAAGGGTTGGATGGCCAAGATTGTGCCACCTAATCGTGTGCGATCAGACGGTAGGGAATTCATCGGTAAAGTGTGAATAGTAGCACAAAATCCTCTATAAATAGGACCTTGCTCCTTTGGAAATTTCACACCACTTCCTTTGAGCAAAAACCGAAAATAGAGAGAGAAAGAAGAGAGAGGAGCTGCAGGGAAATCATGAGCGAAGCTCTGGGTAAGTTTTAGGTGCAGAGCTTTAAGCTTTCATAGTTCTTTCAATAGTTAGTAATGCTAGAGTAGTCTTTATTTTTATGATTGGATATCATATGGGAGGGCTATTTTAGTCTTTATTTTCGAAAATCATGATGGCGTCGAAGTTCTGGCAAAATTTTGGGAAGAAAATAGCCTATGTAGCGGAAGCGCTGGCGAAATTCCGCCAAGTAGGGGTATAGGGGCAAAATGGTAATTTTTACCTAAAATGCCAGTTATAATGTCAAATTACTAATAGAAGTGACATTATTCTCATAGGATATCTGAAACGCTGATTCTGCTTCCCGTTCTGTTGCCAACGTGCATTGTTGAAGTTCACGTTTCTCAGTAAAAGTACGTTTCCATAGGTAGTACCTAACGTTGCCAACGAAGGTACGGACGCGTCTTGTAACACTAATCTTGCACATCTTAAATACTTATATGTCAATGATATGTTCGTAGACCGTTATACGACAGTTATACGGGTTATAGTTTTGATAACGCCGTTTTGTTTTCCTAGCGGCGAGGACACGACTAATTATCGTGGCCGGTGAATAGTGCAAGCCGTTGTTGTTATTTACCTTATGGGGCTTTACATATTGCTCTGTGCTTATGTTTTGTCGGCATAATGATCATGCATCTCTAGTATGCTTGTGATATCTTGTTGTATTAGCTCTTGAATATACGGTTGGCCATATCTTGTGTTGTTTGGGTATGAGGTTAACCGTTACCCGACATTCAATACGTTGAATTGAATCTCGTTGTAGCTTCGTGGTCGGGAGGACCACGGTTCGTGGATCGAGGCAAGTACCGGAGTAGGCGTGCGGTGAAGACTATCTTCATCTTATCGTATACATTTATTACACTATTTCCTTTCTAAACCTTAGGATTCTTGTAATCATTACAATGTTACACAATGTTGATGTTTTGGCTAAGAATCCAATTACTCTTTCGCTCTATTGCTCTACTCTGATTGTTTGTTTGAAAAAAAAAAAATTCCGCATTTCAAACTTGGGATGTTACATAACTTTATCATGATAGCATAAATTTCAGCTTCAATAACAATAAGTAGGTCGAGGGCTTTATAGAAACCCATCAACCATTCTCCCTAAGTATTTCTTAACACTCCCCTGCAAGCTGCTTGGTGTTGTTGAGCATCGATCCATCCACATCAATGTGAATCCCATTTGCAAGAGGGGGTTCAGGATTTCTCCTCTATTTTTTCTAGTTGGAAAATCTGGTGATTTAGCTTTTGGTTCACACCATTTTCCATGAGAATGTAGTTGCACCGATGTAACATCTCCCTGGTTTTTGTGCTTTTTCCCTGAAATAGAAATTTGCATCTGGTTGTCCAAAGAATCCAACACCCCAGGCTAAAGATTCTTGTCCATGAGAAGTTTTGAAATCTTCCTTTTGCAGGCTTATGATTGGTATTCCAATTGAGCCAGACTTGCAAGCTGCCAGAGAAAAACTGAGAGAAATAGTTAGGTTTTAAAATTTGTTTCCACAAGTTTCTAGCTCGCTCACAATCTTGAATTATGTGAATCACACTTTCCTCAATATTACATTGAAAAGGAAAACCACTATCATTGATAAGGCCTCTCCTGGCCAGAAGTGAGTTGGTGACAAGTCTCTCGTGACTAACTTGTCAAAAAATATTTAACTTTCTTAGGAAGTTGCCATCTCCACACTTGGGCATAGAAGTTTTTAGTGCTTGCTTAGGCCGATTTCACAGAGAAACTCCCATCCTTTGTTGCTCTCCAAGTAAAACAATCTGGAGAATTGTTGAAGGGGGGATTCATTTTGGTAATGATGTTTATAATATCCAAAGGTAGGGCTCGAAGCCATCTGTTATTGTCCCAACGTCCATTTGTCAGTAGATGATCCCTAACCGTCTCATCTTCATTAACTAAAGAGGGATTCTTGAACAAATGATATGATGAGTTGATCGAGAGGAAGCCAGAGGTCAATCCAGAACTTGGTTCTCACCCGTTGTTGACCTTTTTACCAACACCACTAAGAAATTTATCCCAAACTTCAATAATTGCTTTCCAAGCAGATGAGGAGTTTCTCTTTTTGGAGATATTAGGCAGGTGTAAGTCACCATAATTGTATTTGGACCACATATATTAAACCCAAAGAGCATCTTTCTTTGTTAAGAGACTCCAACATAGTCTCATTATGAATGATTTGTTCTGGCGACGAAGGTTTTTGAAACCTAGACCCCCTTGCTTTTTAGCTTGTGTAATTTTTTCCCAAACACTAAGATGCATTCTTTTCACGTCTTCTTCCTAAGACCATATGAACTTCCTGGAAATTCTCTCAATTTCTCTAACTATACATATTGGAAGAAGGGTTGATTGCATGCAGTGACTGGGCAAAGAAGATAATACAGACTTGATAAGCACCAAATGTCCTACAATAGTCAAAAATTTGATTTTCCATGTGGACAGCTTTTTCCTGGCTCTTTGCACAATAAACTAATAAGTAGCATGAGAAATTTTTTTATGATTAATCGGTACCCCCATTATTTATTGAGGACAGTAGTAATCTCAATCCTAAGAAGTTGACTCAGCTCAAGAGCCTTGTTAAAATTTACTTTTTTGGCTCGGGTCATAGAATCAACCCAAAAAATTTTGGGCGATTAATAATAATACTTGCATGAAGCTAATATAATCTTTCACATATTATTGTAACCTGTATCACGGAAACAAATAAGAAATATCAGAAAAATTCTTAGAAGTAATGTAATGAAGATTTAAATAACAAAATATTTATATACAAGTAAAAATAATCATGAATAATTTTTTAAAGCAATATAATATAGTAGGGTGCATCAGCAACATATATAGAACTTCGACCTCCCCTGTTTCACCCACCCATACTTAGGTGCACATTGTAACATCCCAAATTTTGGGATTTTAAAGTTTGAATATTATAGGGAATTTAATTATGAAATTTTGGCTTAAAATAATTATAAGAATAATTATTTTAATATAAAGCATATTTTTCCATAAATTAAGGACAAATAATTAGGGAATAATTTTTGGCATAAATATTTTATAAATGGTATTTTAAGGCCAAAATAAATTTAATAGATAAAGAAAAATATTTAAATGTAATTAAGGATTAAATTTTAATAATTATCCAATAGTCGCAAATTAGAGTCTTGGAGATGATCAAGTGGGATAATTTTATTAGTAGTTCCACAATACAAGCCCATATACCCAACACCCATATTTTCTATATTAAAATTCTTCATCTCAGCCCATGCGTACAGAACCACCACGGCCCACATACAAAAACCCAATCATTTCCATTATCCTTCCAACGTAGCAGCATGTATATATATGGATTCATTGTCACAAACCATTTTTTTGGATTTGCTTCTTTCGACCCATATGAGTATAACCTATTCAGCCCACACACTTCTTCATTTAACCTCAGCAAACATTAAAACGCAGAAAGAAAAAAAAAAAACATATATAATCATATTCTAATATCCATTAAACCTCTCCAGCAGCCAAAACACATTAACTAAGCAGAGTCAAACACGTAATGGCAGCACAAGAGCAGAAAGCAAGAGATCATAGCGCCGTTTCCCCAGCTTCTGAATGCATCAGTAATGCCATACTTCCAATCTTGCTTTCGGCGTTATTGTCCTCACGCAAGACCTGGAAAAAATTAGAAACGCCTTACTCTTCATAGCAGCAATCTTCAGACCGTTAGTTAACTTTCCTCGGACTGGACCCTCCCTCCTCTATATATTCCATGGTTTTCATTCATTCGTATTACCCAGCCAAGAGGAACCGAGAGGAAGAAAGAGAGAGTGAACAAGAAAAAGAGACGAGTGAGAGAGAGAGAAGGAAAGAGAGTGAGAAGTTTCAACCTTGCTCTGTTTTGAAGACCCGAGAACAGAGGTAATCACTGGACTCAGTTTTTCTTCTTAGCTTTCTTCTAGTTTTTTTTATCAAATACCCAACGCAAAAGATGAGTTTTAAACCATAAAAATAGATCATGTGTGGCTGCCTATATTTATATATCAAAGAGATGGAAAACTTTATTGGTATAGTATGTGTAAGTGCGTTGCTGCATAGGTAAAAGAATAAGATACCATATATATATAAGAAACGTTGTCATGTATGTAAGCATATATGGGTACTGTCATAGAAATGCGTTGCTACCTTGGTTAATATTTATATAAAACAAAGCACATGGGAAAATATATAAACCTTGTTGTCATAAACCTCTAGGAAACGTGGCTGTCATGTTTATATATAAGCCTACTATCATGCTCTAGATATATACATGTGGTCTAAAAACTAAGAACTTGCTATCTTACTGATACATTCGCTGCACATGAGAAAATAAAAAGAAAGCTTGAATAATATTCTGGGGAACCCGAAACCTTACTGATATAACAAAAAGGGTTGCTGTCATAGTATTTTTAAAGCTTGCTAGAGATAGTTGCTTGCATTGACTCATCCGTGGGAAGAAAAGCTTGTATTACATAAATAAGTTGCATGTATAAGAAAGCTAATACATATAGTTTGCTGCAGACTTGGAAAACAAAAAAAAAAAGAAAACTGAGTTTATATATATATATACATTATCGATGCACATATAAGAAGAAAAGTAAGGAAACTAGTTGTGTGTAGATACATATAAATATATATAAAAGCTTATGCATATTAATATATATAACTGCTACACATATATAGATATATATCTATTAAGAACCTTGAGAACCTACTGATTGAAACGCTGCACATTTATATAGAACCAAGAACTTTTGCTGCATATATATAAAAGGAGAATAAGGATGTTGCTATCATGTTTAACGTTGCAGGCCTGGAAAATATGATAAAAACCAATGTTATTGCATTCGGAAATAAAAGAAGGAAAAGCTTTTGTCTTGTACTGATGTGTGTATATATTAACAACACTCTGCATATATAAAGAGAAAAGGAAAAGGAAATAAATGATAAATTAATAAGGGAAGATTTATTTAAATATGAACAGATTTAATGCATCACTTTAAAGCTCATTGATGTTCATCACATATATGAAGTATATTTTACTTGATGCTAGTGTATTATTAAATTCAGGATTTCTATTTTTATAAATTTGTATGATGAAACATAATGCTTTGGGAAACCATGAGAAACATTAAATCTTATTTTATATGATGAATGGTATTTGTAAACTCCTAATTAAAGTGTTAGGAGAACCTTGAGAGTTTAAAGTAGTTATAGAAAAATACCAATAGATAGTAAAATAATAATAATAAAATAAATAAATATTGTTATTATTATTAGTAAAAGGGAATAAATAAAAAAGGGAGTTATTAGTTAATAATAAATAAAAGAGTGTTATTATTAATTAATAATAATTAAAAAGGGTATAAAGGGAGTAACAAATCCATTAGGGGTAGAAGGGTCATTAGTGGCAATGACATCTCTTAGAATATTATTTACAAGGGAAATAATGCGGTGATACTATTATAGGATATCCGGGAAAGTCAGCAATCAGTACCGAAAGGTGAACGTACCGCTAGCTAAGCCGACTAAGGTACGGACGCGTACTGTAACTTTAACTCTGATGTGTCTTGTATGCTTATATATGATTGGATGATTCATTGAGTCATGGACAAGACTGGGTCTTGGGTCATGCACAGTGGCAAAGAATGGGTCTTAGGTCACTTTGTTTATATACATTCGACTTTGCGCGGGTTATAGTCATGATATTGCCGTATGTATGTTTTCCTAGCGGCGAGGACACGTGGAGCGTGGCTTTGGTGAGTGCAAACATTGCAAACATTACATGTGCTGTGTGCTATATATTGTGAACTTTACATGGGTTGTGTGCTATGTATTGTTGTGTTGTGAACCTTACATCTGCTGTGTGCTATGTATGGTTGATGCTGAAATATAATGAATATCTGTCATATATATTGTTTATACTTGAGCATGAGGTTAAGCATTACACGAGATTCAATGGGTATTGAATCTCGAATTCCTAGCTTAGGATCGGAGGATCGGGAGCTGGAGAAAAGGGTAAGCGGCACGCGTGAAGACTCGTAGAAGTTTTATTTTGGGATAGTATTATGTACAATTTTTGAATAGTCCAATAATTGTACTACTAACATGCCGAATAGGATACACCGCAAAGAATTTTAAGTTGTATCACGCTTATATTCCTTCGGGAATTTAAATTAACCAAAGATATGCACAGGCATATGTTATCGATCACTCATTCGTCCAAACGTTATGCATGCTCTGTTGCGACTCACTCTGATCTGTTAACGCCTTCACTCTGATAATTTCGCACCAATTAGTCTAATAAGGAATTTAGGACATAAATGGACATCATAATGAACATAGGAATTAGGGGCGTTACAGATGTGGTATCAGAGCGACGTTTGGACAAGTTTTTGGAAAGAGTACTGATTTAACCTTGGTTATGTGATACATAAAAGACAAATGAGGTAGCACAGAATATGGGTTCTGTTTCTAACCCTAGGGCTTCTGATATAGAAGTCAAGGTCTAAATTAAATTCCTGCAACACAATTTAAAAAGGGACGTAGTACAGAGAAGTCGGTACTGATTAAGTTTCCTGTAGGAACAGTGACTTACTGTTTAGGTTTCCTTGTAGGAACAGTAACTTATTGACTAAGTTTCCCTGAGGAGGAAATTCCTTCCCAGTAGGGGCCGGACACCATGCGTGCAACGGGGCGTAGCTCCGAGGACGGGGGTCTTTGACTGAGTCCTTGACGATGGTGGTCCATTACATAAAAAGGGTACAGTGGATATCAAGGGGACAATACTTAGCATTTATGGGGAAGCCAGATATGTTGTACTTGGATTGGTTCATAGATGGGTAGTCGGCACCCAGAGGTATGTGTACCGGTATTAGTACCCCAGATCCGACAGTTGCTTCGAAGTTAGGCATGCTTAAGTGGGAAAAATCTTTTAACTCTTGGGAAGTAGCAAAGAGATTTGAGATCCTTCGAGCTAAAACCTGAATACATTGCGGTATGAAACATGGTGATCCTTTGGGATACCATGTGGATAAATATAGTAATGATAGGTTTGAATCTGATCTAAGCAGAGATTGTGTTTAGATTAAGGCATGATTAAGCATTACCTAGGTTCTAGTACCTGAGAGTAGGAACCCTAAGGAAGTATAATTGAGGTTACCTTAGGTTCCAATACCTGGGAATTAGTTCCTCAATAGAACCATACGATAGTTAGAACCTCAGTAGCCATTGGTTATGGTCTTATGATTGAGACAGATAACCATAGTGATGTTAGTGGATAATAAGTTCCCTAAAAAGTGGGTGATTACTCGATAGGGGGAAATTGAGATAAAGATTATTCCTGGAGTTGGACTGATAGTCTATATATAGAATGACCCTAGATGAGATGGTAGTTTTAAAGACAGCGGATTATGGAACCACTAAAGGTTAGGAACCTAATAAAGATATGAATTCTCGTTATAATGATTCAGAGACGATTAACTGAAGCTACTTATGGGAAATTTTGATCGGAGAGGGCTACCTACGGGGAGTTCTAATCGAGAAGGTCTACCTACAGAGGATGCTAACCGGAAAGGCTGACCAGTCAGAAAAGACTGAGTGAAGCACCGAGTGAAGTGCCGTAGAGCGGAGCCACCGTGACGACAAACTGTAGAACGAAGCCGCTGTGACAATGAACCATAGAGTAGAGCTATCAGTGTATCGGCTCTCAAGGTAAGTACATTGTAACGAATCTCATATCTAATGGGTTCCCTAGAGAAAAGGTTTACGTGATCCCGTGTATCACTAGGGGTGTTCCAGTGCTGTATGACATGATTGTGTTATGGTATCTAGGCAAGAACTAGACCCTCACTAGAAGACTTTCTAGTTGAGAATAAAGTCCCTGAGGTGTCTCTAGAAGATCTCAACAGGATATCTCTAGTAAGGGAAGTTGAATTCACTATTGGATTGATGCCTGGTACTAAACCAATATCAAAGGCACCGTATTAGATGGCTCCAAATGAATAAGTTTTTGAGAGGCGAAAGCACGCACTCGAAATAAATATCTCAATCCAGGAATTAAGATTCTTGCCACGTTGGGAGGGTGTATGGGCCACAATGGTGGTCAACACCACTGATGATTGGTGACTCAGCTCCAGTCTAGTAGACTAGAAAGTGCATGAGGTCAGAGGGACGTGATGGTTGTGGATCAGTTGGATTTGATGTTTTGAAGTAGCAAGCGATTGGGGATTATTCTGGTAAGTACAAAGTAGTGGCGTGTACCTCTCAACTTTTAAGAATGTTCATGTCATGAGTTTGTGGTGGGCTGTGGGACCTACTGGACTAGTATGTACTTAAGTCGCCAAACTTGACATGCATCCGTTGGGAAGCCCTAAGTCCTGTGAGACTGATATGTTCATAGGCTAACAGAAGACTACAGTTGACAGAGAATGGATTACGGGAAATGTCCTGAAACGGCTAGGAGGCTAGGATAGAATTGCACTGGGTGTGCCTAGAGAATGGCTGAAGAGGTTGTAAAGCCCGAAAGATACAAATAATGTCTTGGAAATGGCCGAAAAGCTGAGATAGAATGCCTTAGTCATTGATGATCATTGAGATTAGTTGTCTGGTTCCTGGATTTGTTTGAAATTAAATTTTTAAACTTTCCAATGCACCAGCTATATTTGAAATTTTCGGAATTGATTTTTTTGAACTTATGAATTTTCGCAACTGAGTTTTTCAATGAAGTGTTTTTAACAAAATTCGAGACCACAGTGAGGGTCACTTTTTGAAATGATGTTGTCTTATAAAAGGGATTTGTCAGAACCCAGAATTTGAAATTTGATTTTGAACTATGTGGTTGTGGCAATGATCTGAATCGGAAGAGGCCGAAATTGTTGTAGACGTACGGTTCTTGGTTTACGCGATTTTTGGAATATTTATAGAAGCGGAAGAGGTCGGGAACGGTTGTAGACGTACAGTTTCTTGGTTTTACGCGAGATGTTTTGGAATATTTATAAAAGCTGGAAGAGGCCGGAAGCTGTTGTAGACGTACAGTTTCTTGGTTTTTGCCGATGTTTTGGGAATGATTACGAAGCTGGAAGAGGCTACAAACCGTTGTAGACGTACTCGGTTGCGGGTTCTTGCCCAGATGTGTTTAAAATATTTTTGAGTCGCGTGCCATTGATAAAACTCTTTTGAATAAGAGATTTGAAAATTGAGGGGATATGTTTTGAGAAGATGAAAATCGCACCAGCAGTGAATGCACCCAATCCGAAACATTTTGCCTTGTATGGTCGGACACCACGCATGCAGGGGGTTAGGCCCTGGGGATGGCAGTCGTGGACTGGGTTCTCCACGGTGGTGGGCCATTACATAAAGAGGCATCGGCACCCACGCGGGCTTTTGGAGTAGGGCTCTGTGGGCGATGGTCCTTTGTCTTGGTATGGGATTCCGGTGGGTGGTCCGTTATTGTATGTGCCAGTGTGGACACTGGGTCTCTTATGGGGGGACAAAAACTCTCCCACATTTGCTAACGGCATTGTTGATTCCTGGTGACTCTTTTAGGCCAGAGGGATGCAGTAGCCGGATTTAAGGATTGGGATAAGTCCTGTTCCAAGTGGTTGAAGTGGTGGTTTATGCTCTCAATTGTTAAATTTTATGAAATAAATTATTCCGCTAAAAAATGTGTGTTGGTAGCAATTGTCTTTTTGAAACCACTCCGGCAGTGAATGTGTTTTCACGAATTTGTGTTGGCAGCGATTAAGTTTGAAAATATGATAGCACTATCACTTTTGGTGTGGTGCGGATTGTGAAATTTACTGCGACCACATAAATTTTCAATGAGTGAAAATTTGAAAATAAGGCAACATAGGAGAATAAAAAAAAAACAGTGATGTAATTAACGTCACTAATGTGTCGAAATGAAAGGCGGTGCAATTGGTGAAAATGATACCGGAACAGAAACTGATAGATGGTCTAGAAATCTGAACCAAATAGGTCAGATAGTACTTGTCAGCTACGATGCTAAGTAAGAAGAAGTAGTTTGAGGACCAAAATTGAAGAAGGTCAGATAAGAATTGCCAGCATGCTAAACAAGAGAAAAGTGGTTTGAGAGCTTAAGTTGAGGAAGCTCAGACATAGAATAGATGAGTAGAGACTTGAAACAGTAAGACCCGATGTGCAAGTTTGTATGGTACGGTGTTCCTAGACCATAAGACTTGTGTGTTTGGCACTGTGTGGAATGCTCGCAAGTATTGTGAATTTGGACTAGTATGTCCAGAGAATGTTGTGAGGCTGGCAAAATATTCAGATTGTTCTAGGTAGTAGTTAAGATGCCAATGGCATAAAAGTGATTCATGAGCAGTAAGGCTAGGACATCCAGCACTGTGGTAGTAGAATGAACCAAAAGGTAGATTATTACAGGCGATAAGGCCTATGTAACCAAGTGCTCGGAGAATGGACCAGTGGGTCTTGTATAGTTGAGAACTATACCTAGGTACAAAATGGATAAGAATGTGGTATGATGAGTTGTGTGCTTAGTAAGCATGCAAAGGAAAGGAATAGCCTAGGTGTCTAGAATATTTTCCCGAAGATATAGGTTCAAATTTCGAGCACGAAATTTAAATTAACGGGGGGAGAAATGTAACATCCCAAATTTTGGGATTTTAAAGTTTGAATATTATAGGGAATTTAATTATGAAATTTTGGTTTAAAATAATTATGAGAATAATTATTTTAATATAAAGCATATTTTTCCATAAATTAAGGACAAATAATTAGGGAATAATTTTTGGTATAAATATTTTATAAATGGTATTTTAAGGCCAAAAGAAATTTAATAGATAAAGAAAAAAATTTAAATGTAATTAAGGATTAAATTTTAATAATTATCCAATAGTTGCAAATGAGAGTCTTGGAGATGATCAAGTGGGATAATTTTATTAGTACTATCATGCTCTAGATATATACATGTGGTCTAAAAACTAAGAACTTGCTATCTTATTACTGATACATTCGCTGCACATGAGAAAATAAAAAGAAAGCTTGAATAATATTCTGGGGAACCCGAAACCTTACTGATATAACAAAAAGGGTTGCTGTCAAGGGCGGACACAGGGAGGGGCAAGGGGTGGCCCCCGCCCCCCTAATTTTCTTTTTTTTTTTAAAAAAAATGTAAGCATCAATCATTTGTTTGTTATGTGTGTGTGTATATATAAACTGAAAATCTGAGATGTAACCCCAGTAACCATATTGCATCGCATCCCGCCATTTATTTTCTTTTATATAAATTAAAAAAATATTGACAATCAATAAGATACTTAAAGTACTTAAAAATTTTCCTCTCACTTGCAGCTGGTCTGATTTTTTTTCAACAGCTTACGACAAATTTTGAGAATCAATAAGATACTTAAAATCACTTCTTTTCATTAAATTTCCTTCATGAAATTTATTATCATAATTTTATCTTTCTAATGATACTACTTTTATACTGATTAAAGAATATAGATGATGACTAATAATTAATTTTAATCGGTTTACTTTTGTTATTAATAATATTTTTAAAATCATATTGGTCATGAAATAATTCATGTTCTATGTAGGTGATTATTATGGGGAAGAGTGCTACCATTGATACTTTAGATGATTATTAGGTCTATATCATATTTCAAGTACTTTTATTTATGATGTAACATTTTTTATTTTCGCCCCCCATCAGTAAAATTCCTGGATCCGCCCCTAGTTGCTGTCATAGTATTTTTAAAGCTTGCTAGAGATAGTTGCTTGCATTGACTCATCCGTGGGAAGAAAAGCTTGTATTAGATAAATAAGTTGCATGTATAAGAAAGCTAATACATATAGTTTGCTGCAGACTTGGAAAACAAAAAAAGAAAACTGAGTTTATATATATATATACATTATCGATGCACATATAAGAAGAAAAGTAAGGAAACTAGTTGTGTGTAGATACATATAAATATATATAAAAGCTAATGCATATTAATATATATAACTGCTACACATATATAGATATATATCTATTAAGAACCTTGAGAACCTACTGATTGAAACGCTGCACATTTATATAGAACCAAGAACTTTTGTTGCATATATATAAAAGAGAATAAGGATGTTGCTATCATGTTTAACGTTGCAGGCCTGGAAAATATGATAAAAACCAATGTTATTGCATTCGGAAATAAAAGAAGGAAAAGCTTTTGTCTTGTACTGATGTGTGTATATATTAACAACACTCTGCATATATAAAAGAGAAAAGGAAAAGGAAATAAATGATAAATTAATAAGGGAAGATTTATTTAAATATGAACAGATTTAATGCATCACTTTAAAGCTCATTGATGTTCATCACATATATGAAGTATATTTTACTTGATGCTAGTGTATTATTAAATTCAGGATTTCTATTTTTATAAATTTGTATGATGAAACATAATGCTTTGGGAAACCATGAGAAACATTAAATCTTATTTTATATGATGAATGGTATTTGTAAACTCCTAATTAAAGTGTTAGGAGAACCTTGAGAGTTTAAAGTAGTTATAGAAAAATACCAATAGATAGTAAAATAATAATAATAAAATAAATAAATATTGTTATTATTATTAGTAAAAAGGGAATAAATAAAAAAGGGAGTTATTAGTTAATAATAAATAAAAGAGTGTTATTATTAATTAATAATAATTAAAAAGGGTATAAAGGGAGTAACAAATCCATTAGGGGTAGAAGGGTCATTAGTGGCAATGACATCTCTTAGAATATTATTTACAAGGGAAATAATGCGGTGATACTATTATAGGATATCCGGGAAAGTCAGCAATCAGTACCGAAAGGTGAACGTACCGCTAGCTAAGCCGACTAAGGTACGGACGCGTACTGTAACTTTAACTCTGATGTGTCTTGTATGCTTATATGTGATTGGATGATTCATTGAGTCATGGACAAGACTGGGTCTTGGGTCATGCACAGTGGCAAAGAATGGGTCTTAGGTCACCTGTTTATATACATTCAGCTTTGCGCGGGTTATAGTCATGATAATGCCGTATGTATGTTTTCCTAGCGCTAAGGACACGTGGAGGCGTGGCACTAGTGAGTGCAAACATTGCAAACATTACATGTGCTGTGTGCTATGTATTGTGAACTTTACATGGGTTGTGTGCTATGTATTGTTGTGTTGTGAACCTTACATCTGCTGTGTGTTATGTATGGTTGATGCTTTGAAATATAATGAATATCATCATATATATTGTTTATACTTGAGCATGAGGTTAAGCATACTGCGAGATTCAATGGGTATTGAATCTCAGAATTTACCCTAGCTTCCGGATCTGGAGGATCGGGAGCTGGAGAAAAGGGTAAGCAGCACGCGTGAAGACTCGACCGAAGTTTTATTTTGGGATAGTATTATGTACAATTTTTGAATAGTCCAATAATTGTACTACTAACATGCCGACCGGATACACCGCAAAGAATTTTAAGTTGTATCACGCTTTTATTCCTTCGGGAATTTAAATTAACCAGCATATGCCTGGGCATATGTTATCAGTCACTCATTCGTCCAAACGTTATGCATGCTCTCTGTTGCGACTCACTCTGATCTGTTAACGCCTTCACTCTAATAATTTCACACCAATTAGTCTAATAAGGAATTTAGGACATAAATAGACATTATAATGGACATAGGAATTAGGGGCGTTACACACATACTACTTCCTAATGGATGAGCACCGAACTTTCGTTCATTTTCATCAACTGGCGTTCTACCGCCTCCTCCATTGTTGGTTCCGTCAACGCCGCCATTGCCTTCACACTTCCAACCGCCGCATGTTGCATGATATCTTATGTGGCAAAGCCACATCAGAAAAATTGGGTCAACTCACTGTTGACTCTTTGGTGCTGTTAAATTTGGGTAATATTGCACCACTTTTTATATCTCGATTGGCAAGAAATGACTTTTGAAACTGCTGTTTGGGTGTTACCCAAACACTCCCAACAAAAAAGCCTTGGACAACAACATATCCATCTAAGGATGAGGCTCCGGTAGAATCACCATTTCTTCATAACACTGATGTGTGTCCTTAGCCAAAAAATCAGCACACCAAATGGCTTCACGTGGAGCATAACAAATCTCAATATCCCAATATGGAGTATATTAGATTTCTCCCCTATATAATCTCTGATATGAGCACTACCTCCTGTCAGCAAGTGTAACATTTCTAAGGAGTCTGTATAGACCAAAACCTTTCCTAGACCATATTAGATATCAGTATTAGCTAGAGTTTGAATCTTGAATAATGGCATATCATAAAATGAATCTTTTTTATGACTGTAATGCATTTATTTATATATCTCTAAAAAGAATTTTCAGTTTAGAAATGCATAAAAGGTTTGTTAAATACATGCTAATATATCACCTAAGAGAGCATTTATTTGGAGAATTTATTATGTCCTGGGGGTGTCAATGGAATGTGAATAAATTAATAAATGGAAGGCATGTGTGACACAAAATTTTTCGCTGGTTAGAATTATTTTTGAGGTCCCGGTTAGAATAAAACAGATTGAATGAGAACCATGATAAAAAGGTAAGTTAGGAAGGAGCGCAGCGGATGTTAAACCTTCTTTTTAGAGTAAATACCATTTTAGGTCCCTGGAAAAACACGCTCTACCCATTTTGGTCCCTGAGTAAAAAAAATGTCATTTCGGTTCTTTTAAGGGACTAAAAATGATTTTTTGGGAATTTGTGAGGGATTAAAATGCCCACAAAAAATGACTAAAAGGGACCTTTTTTTTACTGTTTAAGGACTAAAAATGACATTTTTTTTACTCAGGGACCAAAATGGGTAGCGTGTGTTATTTCAGGGACCAAAAAGGATATTTACTCTTCTTTTTACTTGCAAAAGTCGTTGATCAGGAAACAAAGTACTAGTAAAAAATATATGGCAAAAATTAAATGGCATAAAAGACATCAAAATTTTTAACGTGGAAAACCCCTCAAGTCAAGGGTAAAAACCATGGATTGTTTAGATTAATGAAAATATGATCCACTATGATTAAAATAAGGTATAAGAGAATCTCAAACAAATGCACAAACATATGCAACCACCCAACCAAACAACCATAGTTACAAGCTTACAATTAGAGAACAAAAATAGCTAAAAATATCAACAACAAAAAAAGTCTCTGACCACGAACATGTGTTCTCTCACTCAAGTCTCCAAATGATGAATTCACCATTGAAAACGACGAACAATATGTTCTCAACCTACTGACCAAATTTCAGCTTGATCCAACTGGCGACGATGCGTAGACACTGATTTATCAAATACTAACCTATGAAGCTGCGTTTATCTGTAAAATTAGAACTTGGCCTTTCTGACCTCAAAGGGGATGTCATTGATTGGGACAAAGTTGAATGTGTATAGAGGGATCGGAAAGTCATGTTCCTGAAAAAATGTATTTGAATGGATTATAATCTTCCAATGGTGAGCACATGTTTTTTAAGCGTCATTAATGTCGGCCAAGACTTCGAAGTTCTCGAACCGGTAGATCTCATCCTTTTCTATATAAAAAATGTATCTATGGATATATCCCCTATGAATAATAAATAATAGAAGCCTCAATTCGATCACCCTATTTGCTTCAAGTAAGATGAAATAAGTACAACACATAAATTTCCTTCAATGAATATGAGAACTACATTATTTACTTATTTATTTGTTGGCTAAACTCATACCGACTTTCCAGATCTCAAATGGTGGGGCCTTCTTCGCCATCATCTATTGACTAAGCACCATAACAACAATGTACCATGTTTCTTTGCTATCTTCGATATCATTGAGTAAATCATGAGCAATGTTTGCCATTGCTTTTGTTGATACTATTGAGTTATGTAAGAATAATATTACTTAGATGGATATGAGCAGTGGCGGATTTTGGGATAAATATTTGGGGGGTTAAATATTTATCCCAAAATCGTAATATTCGGTATAGACCGGCAAATACGAGGGAGTGACAAATCCAGTTTGAGTTGTGAAGACAACAAAGATATCTATTACTATCATTTCTCACCGATAGCAAACAAAATCAAAGAATGAAAATAACGAAGAAAAAAAAGAAAGAAACAAGAAAATAATTTATCAAACTCGACAATTTCAACGAGATTTACCAATTAGGAAATTTCTTATATTAGAAAAGAATCAAGACCAGACAAATTAAATATGAAGTTGAATTAGAGCAAAGAAATAAGATGGAAGAATTTACCTGTAGCAAGGAAAAGCCGAAAAATCACAAATGAGTTATCAAGAGAAATTGGGAGAATAACAGGTGTGTTCCTCGCTCTTATTCTCGTTGTTGAATTATCAAGGGAGATTGGGAGAATAATAGAAGTATGCCCAGTGCCCTAATGTCTAATGTCTGTGAGCGGGATTGCGGGAGGGAATGAAAAAAAAAAGGGGGGAAATGTTTTTTAAAAAAAATTGGGGGCCAAAAGAGTATGATTATCCAGCTTTCATGTTGAACTTTACGCTAAACGGTGTGAAAATGATATGAGTGATGCTGATGGACTTTTGACATAATTGGAATAATTAATCAATCAATTAATCAAATACATTTAATTTCTCATTGTCCATTAAATTTAATTAATTGGTTGAACAATTCCCACATTTTGTAGCTTAAAACAAAAGATCTCACATTCTCACATTCACTTTGTATGATTAATTTTTTTAGGGGGCCATCATCAAAGATCCACCTCTGGCTTAAACTAAAAAATCCCACATTCCCATATTTAATTTGCATGATTACTTTTTTTTTTTTGGGCGGCCATGGCCCCCTCTGGTCTCATCAAAGATCCACCATTGTATACGAGGATGCATGTATTAGGTTGAACTATTCTCGTATGTGAATATAATTATTGCACCAATTACCTAATAAATGGAGATTCTGAAATTCTTAGGTGATAGAAAATGATTAGAGATCCCTATTGGAAAATTGAGTTCTTGGGCATTTTTGGAAAATCATTAGTACGTAATTATGACTTATGATTTAAATTCTATTTTCAATTTCAATTTACTTTATTATATTATCTTCAAAATAGGGTGACCTATTTTTCTTTTCTTTTTTTTTTATTTTTGTGGATTAACAATGCTCCCATGTGAAGAACTTCGGTATAATTGTAGAACATTTTTTCCCTTGAAGATTAAATTAATAATATGAAATTAAGTGTTAATCAAATATGAAATTAACTGTTAAGCCCAAATTTGCTCACATTAATATAATTATTGTACTAATAACCTAATAAATGGAGATTATGAAATTCTTGGGCGGTAGAAAATGATTAGAGATATCTACAATCATGAAAGATGAAATCATTGAGTACTTAGGTAATTTTGACCATTGCAGTATGTGAATATCCATAGATTTTGTAACCTTCAAATCCTAATAATAAAATTGGGAATTAAAGGACGATAATATCCCAATAAATTTGAATGACACGGAATGCATAATTTTAATCTGTAATTATCATGAGCGTTAATATAATTATGCTTGGATTAATTACATGATGTGATTATCCAACCCATTTTTCTTAATTGGGTATGTTTGGTTTGAGGGAAGGGGAGGAAAAGAATCTTTTGGGAGGACATTGATCATTTTGTCATTAATGAAGGGAATATTCTTTTTTGTTGAGAGTATATTTTAGGAATATTGAAAATTATCTATGAGCGATTTTGTAAAGATGAGAGAAAAAAATTCTCTCAACTTTCCCTCTCATCCCCTTCCCTCAAACCAAACACATCCTTAAATTGGTTTTGAGCTGCTATAACGAGATTTCGTATAAAGTTAGTGGATGATAGATTGATGACATTAATTGTCTGGACATTTGTTGCCAAATGAAACCGGCCAGGAACCTTGTTTAAAGTTTTCTTAAGCGATCCTATCAAAAAAGTCATCTTGGGAAGTTATGAGTTCATCACTTCAAACACTCTAAAGCAAGGTTATTAAACCCGGACCGGTCAGTGAACCGGTTGAGGTACTGGGTTAAGGGTCAGTGGGTTAGACCGGAGTCAAACCGGGGTCAAACCGGAGCTAAACCGGTAGTCAAGTATCTGAAATTTATTATATAATATTAATAAGGTCTCATAATTTTTTTTTAAAAAAAGTAAGTACAAAGGCACGATTTTTTAGAGATGTATAACATGAAGAGACTACTCCCATCTCATTCTCACCTACTCCCATCTCATTTTTCTCTCTCATCATAACTTCCTCCCTCCATCGTCTGATCATCTCCTGCTTCATATTCAAAGCTCCCTCCTTCATATTCAAAGCTCCCTCCTTCATATTCATTTACCTATCCTCTCCTCACATTCAGATAATCAAATCTCACTCTTCCCTCTCATCCAAACACCAGAACGACACCGGAGGAGGCGATGAGACCACTTCGTTCTTGATCTATTTCTTTCGGTTGGCGACGGTTTCTATGGTGGTGAGGGTGGAGCTCGCCGGTGACGGTGAAGCAAAGGTCGCCGGCGAGGAAGGAAGAAGACGGCGAAGGTGTGGAGGTCCCGATCTGCTGCTCTGTTTCTCGCGTCTCCTCTCTTCTACTTTTTTTTTTTTTTTAAAAACGTGGCTGACCCCGGTTTCTATCTTATTCTGGACCGGATACACGGCCGGTTCGCCGGTTTCCGGTCCGAACCGGCCGGTCCGGGTTTAATTACCATGCTCTAAAGGCCCGTTTGGATGGGTTTTTTTGATTAAAAAAAAGCATTTTTTTAATGAAAAAAGAAATGCTTTTTAATTAATTTATGTGTTTAGATGAATTTTTTTTTTAAAACAAAAGTCACAAAAAAAGTCAAAATGCTGTTTTTTTTTTTAAAGCTCTAATTTGGAGCTTAAAAAAAGGGAAAATCCATATATGGGTCCTTTTAACCCAAAAAAGGCCCCAACACTCTGACATTCCCAGAAAAGGCCCCAGGGCCCTTTTTGACATTTGAATATTAAATAAAATGACAAAAACACCCTCAGTTTTAGTTTCACTTTCCTCTTTCCTCTCTCCTCAGTTTTTGACATCGGAATATCATATTCTCTCTCTTCTCTTGCTCTGTTTTCCGACAATGGAAAAGGAATATGTTTTCCGGCGAAGGAGGAAGATGTAGAAGAGTGAAAGGAAGAAATATCTCTGCTGATTCTTCTATCCAACGTCCAAGGGGGCTGTTTCATTGTTAATGACCATGCTACTTCGTGTTTGGCCGACCATCAACACATAAGCCAGATTTATCCCAGATTTGAGGCATCTCAGCTGGACTGGAATGACCAGGGTGGATTGTTCTTACTATCCAACAAGTCAGTTTTCGGTTTTGGATTCTTCGGTACTCTTGATGTTTCCTTGTTTGTTTTAGTTGTCGTTCACTTGAAAAGCTATAAAGTGGTTTGGACTGCAAATGAGGCTTACCGGTAAGAAACTCGATAAATTTGTGTTTGACAATACTGGAATTGCTTATTTGGAAAGGGGTGGTGTGGTTTGGGCAACAAACACAGGAGGACGTAAAGTTAGAGCCTTAGAACTTAAAGATTCAGGAAATTTAGTGATTATTGATGAAGAAGGAAGAGTTATTTGGAAGAGTTTTAACCATCCTACTGATACCCTTTTGCCTAATCAAACTTTTGTTGAAGGAATGAGTCTCAAAAGCTTCCCTAACAGCAATGACTTGTTTAGTTATCTTACTTTTATGTCTGGTGATTTGGTTTTGTATGCTGGTTATGATCCTCCACAGATATATTGGTCCTTATCAAGTGAAAGCAATAATGTTAGGAAGGGGGTTCATTTTCATTCTGCTTGTTTGGTTTCAAATTCTTGGAATTTCTATGACAAAAGTGGAGCTTTAAAATGGAAATCTGTGTTCGCTGATAAATCTAACCCTACTGCAATGTGAGCTGCTATATTAGATCTGATATGTAGTTGTTTTAGTTGGGGCTGATGTAGTTGTTAGTGATTATTGATATTGTTGTTAGTGGTTATTGATATTGTTGTTAATGGGGGCTGATGTAGTTGTTAAAGGGGGCTGCTTTAGTTGTTAGAGGGGGTGATGTAGTTGTTAGTGGGGCTAATGTAGTTGTTAATGGAATGATGTAGTTGTTAGTGGTTCTTGATATTGTTGTTAATGGGGTGACATAGTTGTTAAAGGGGTTGTTTTAGTTGTTAGAGGGGTGATGTAGTTGTTAGTGGGGCTGATGTAGTTGTTAGTGGTTACTGATATTGTTGTTAATGGGGGCTGATGTAGTTGTTAAAAGGGGCTGTTTTAGTTGTTAAAGGGGGTTGATGTAGTTGTTAGTGGGGGCTGATGTAGTTGTTAGTAGGGGTTGATGTAGTTGTTAATAGGGGCTGATATAGTTGTTAGTAGTTACTGATATTGTTGTTAATGGGGGCTGATGTAGTTATTGAAGGGGGGTTGTTTTAGTTGTTAGAGGGGGCTGATGTAGTTGTTAGTGGGGGCTGATGTAGTTGTTAATGAGGTTTGATGTAGTTGTTAATGGTTACTGATATTGTTGTTAATGGGGGGCTGATGTAGTTGTTAAAGGGGGTTGTTTTAGTTGTTAGAGGGGACTGATGTAGTTGTTAGTGGGGGTTGATGTAGTTGTTAGTGAGGGATGATGTAGTTGTTAGTGGTTACTGATATTGTTGTTAATTGGGAGCTGATATAGTTGTTAAAGGGGTTGTTTTAGTTGTTAGAGGGGGCTGATGTAGTTGTTAGTGGGGGCTGATGTAGTTGTTAGTGGTTCCTGATATTGTTGTTAATGGGGGCTGATGTAGTTGTTAAAGGGGGTTGGTTTAGTTGTTAGAGGGGGTTGATATAGTTGTTAGTGGAGGTTGTTGTGGTTGTTAGTGGGGGTTGATGTAGTTGTTAGTGGGGGCTGTTGTAGTTGTTACTGGGGGCTGATGTAGTTGTTAGTGGGGGTTGATGTAGTTGTTAATAGGGGTTGATATAGTTGTTAGTGGTTACTGATATTGTTGTTAATGAGGGTTGATGTAGTTGTTAGTAGTTACTGATATTGTTGTTAGTGGGGGTTGATGTAGTTGTTAGTGGGGGCTGATGTAGTTGTTAGTGGGGGGCTAATATAGTTGTTAAAGGCGGTTGTTTTAGTTGTTAGAGGAGACTGATGTAGTTGTTAGTGGGGGCTGATGTAGTTGTTAGTGGTTACTGATATTGTTGTTAATGGGGGCTGATGTAGTTGTTAAAGGGGGTTGTTTTAGTTGTTAGAGGGGACTGATGTAGTTGTTAGTGGGGGCTGATATGGTTGTTAATGACTAGAGACGCAGGAAACAATTGTCGTTCTTATTCATATTAAAATGTCATGTCACCTACATTAGAAAATTTACAAAACATAGATGCAGGAAAAAATTATTTTTCTCATTGATATTAAAATGTACAAATGAACCTTCCCACAAAAGCACATTCTACACAACTTTGTCATAAATACATATTCAAGTGTACATCATCAGTCAACTTCCTCGAATTTAAATACAATAGAGATCAGAATAGATTCAAGAACCTAGATCTCCACATCTCTCACAGCGTCTCCTTCATGCGCAGAATCGTTTGTATTAGTGGATTTTCACTCAATCCTTCTGAATTTTGTAAGCTTTAGTGTTGTGTTTTTCCATTCAATTTATAGTCATGATTCTCTCTACTAACTTCAATTGTGCCTTCTTGACTCAATCAAAGACAACACTTTGTGATAGTGTACAAATGAGCCTCTGCCTTTTCCTTTCTCTTCTGCTCTTTCTCTTCTTGTTATTTATGTAACCTTATCTGCATAGTGATTCTAAAGTTAACCATGCTTGCATGAAAACATCAGATAAGCATTATATCATAATCAGCATATCAAATATCTTACTCTAATGTGTTCAGCAATGTCCTCCTCATCCACAATACAAATAATATTTTTCTTGTCACTTTCACGTATATAAACAAGCATGTAAGCATTTGAGATCTTTGTAAATTTGCCATGAGAAGCGTTGAACCCAAGATTTGAATGAGGTAACTATAGAGGACAAGGTAAAATAAAGAAAACAAGACAAAGGTTGAGAATGATATTAAAAGAAAATTTTCATTAAGACACATAAATATAAGTGAAAGAGGCTAAATCACTGCTTAAAGAATATTACCTCTTCTTCACCATCATATTGTTCTTCTAAAGCTCTCTTCATATCTTCTTTCGTTACTCGTTCGTCATCAAATTTAAACCTATGAACAATCAAATCATGTTGCACATATAAACTTGATATCAATATGAAGCCACCAAAATAGAGATACATTAAGGGCCCCATAATGGCAACATGCAGAATCATTCTTGAAATAGCACTGGATAGTCCTCTTTAAATATGTCAACTAAATTATACTCATGGTCATAACATCATATATATAGGATCAATATAAAAATGATTGAAACAAGTTCATGTTACTGCATCTAAAGTTCATAACCTGCTTCTCTAATTCCAAATATGCAGTTCTGTTGACTCATCCATTGTGATGGTGTGTAAAAATGATTTTAAAGTCTAACAAAGAGCTCAGCTAAATAGTTTGTGTGGAAAATGACGAACTTCGAAAACATTGCTTTACATGGAATCATCAATGGCATGAAATCATCAATACCCGTGAAGAGTGTATAGGTTGTGGAATGATCAATATGTCCTACTCATACAACTACAAGTTAGTTCAACCATTCAAGGCCAACAATGAAAAAGTGCAGCTGCATGTGATCAATTATCTTATCCCTTCAAACTAAAAATTAGTGATAGCATGCAAAACACCTTTGAAGAAATGGGGAAGGGATCAACATAAAAACTTCAATTTCATCATGAAAGTTGAGAATACAATAGGGATTTGCTTTTTTCATCCAAAAAGCTCAACAAGTATCCCGTATAATGGAGAAGAAAGTGTACAATGTGTTGTATCTATACAAATATAGAATGACCATGATAAGTCCTGATTTAGACATATAAGTAGTGCATGTAATTGATCAATAGTTCCCAAGCAGCAAGAGGCCTGAAATTTCTGCAGAAAGTGAAAACATTGCACAAAAGATTTGGCTGAATGTGTGGAGCAAATGAAACTTGTGGGTATCAATTGAAGTTGATTTTTTATTAACGTCTAGCTATGGTAGCAAGGATAAAGGGAAAATCCATTGTACCAGTCAACAAAGGCATTCAATGGTCTCCCACCAGATCTCCCTTGCCTCCTTCGAACCGCCAAAAGGAGCCAGAGAACACGACTCCATCGATGCCCCCTGCCTCGGTGGTGATGGTTAATCGGGCCGTGAGGGAGGAGCCTCCTCCGTCCGTGACGAAGGTGGGCCCTACGAGCGGCATAAGGCGTGCTGGAGATGGTGTTCATGGTAGATCCAGGCCAGCAGTGGCGTCGACTCCGGCATGGTCAAAGACGCGAGTCAGTGACGGGGACCAGATGCGCGAGAGAGATAGAGATTTAGAATTTGGGAAAATCCCTTCCTTTTTCAGCATTAGTTTCATGGGTTTTTTTGTCTTTCCATTTAACATTCATATGTCAAAAAGGGCCTTGGGGCCTCTTTTGGGAATGTCAGAGTCTTAGGGCATTTTTTGGGGCTAAAAGGGCCCCTATATGGATTTTCCCTTAAAAAAAACACTACAAAAAAACACTTTTTTTAAAAGCATATCCAAACGGGCCTTTAAGACAAGAAGAAAGTAGGAGTATTAATTATTAATCAAAATTAATATTGATGATTCTACAAAAAGATACTACTCCCTCCAGCCCTTATTATAAGGCACCAACTAGTAAGTGTATTTGATCATTTTTATAAGACATTTAATTGTTTTCAAAGCGCATTAATTATTTTTTTCTATGTATACCCATAATTAATAAGTGTAGTAGGTGAGAGTAATAATTAATATAATATTTGAATTTAGTGCAATTAGTAGGGGTACTATTGGAAGTTACTAAATTATAAGACAATTTTACTGACTTTAATTGTTTTTATTGATATATAAAAATTATTAGTTGGTGCTTTATAACAAGAGGAGGAGGGTATTGTATTAATGAATGATAGTGTATTTTTATTTTTATTTTCAAAAAAACGCTCTGCTCTGTCCGGAGGAAATTGAAAGTTGAGAATATAGGCAAGCCTCTTACCCCAAAACGCTGCGAATTGACGAGAGAAAGAACTTTCCTCGTTCCCTGAACCGTCGGCGTGAGTTACAAGTCAGAGCACAGGGACCATACTCGGAGATCAAATCGGCTTCTTCCTTCCCGATGGAACATTTCTATCAGCAACCGTTTTTTCTCTCCACAATCTCCACTATCGCCATTTGAATTTCTCCAGGTTCATTTCTATCCCCCCCTCTTTTCTTTTCATTTTCGACTTCTCTTCTTCTTCTTGTGTTTTTTTTTTTGGGGGTGAAACTCGACTTCTCTTCTTAATAATGCTTTAATTCCGTCTGTTTCTTCTGTGTATAAATAGATTGTTATCTCCTCTTCCCCCTGACTCCCCCCCCCCCCTCCGTCTCTGTGTTTAAACCTCGCAAGTTTACAGTTATGCAGTTGGTAGATCTTGTAATTGTTTCAGTCTTTACTCGAGTATCTGTTAATACGGTATTCGATTAAAATCGTCAACAAGTAGTGGAGCAAGAATTTCTGCGTAAGTCTCGTCTTATTATTATTATTATTATTTTTGTTTAGCTTCCGCTGAACCAATTAGGATCAGAAACTGTTCATTCTTTAACTTGTGAAGCATTCCTTTCCTTACGGTCATCTTGTTATTGAATGATTGAAATGTTTATTCTATGCCTTTGTGAATGTCGCACTTATTGCGAATGGGGTACGCATTACTGTCTACAAGCAAACAGGGCTATGGGAGTCTGAAATGAGCGCGTCTTCTTCTACTTTATATATATATCGATGATTTCGTCCAGTAGTGTTGTTTTCTGATTGCACTTTTTGCCTTTTGTGATAGCAGCAAGAATGTACAATAATATTGGATCGCAAACTTTGGTACCTCAACCTCCAACAAGATCAGAGCCTAATCCTTTTGGGAATGCATTTCATGTGGCTGGTTCAGGTCTTATTAGAGGTGGATTGGGTGCTTACGGTGGAAAAATACTGGGATCAAGCTCTGAGTATGTCCAAAGCAATGTAAGTAGCATTCTAGTTTTTATTTTCTCTGTTTGATATTTATAATCGAATTCACCATGCTGATTCACACAGTGATATTTATTTATTCACTATTTGGCCCTATTGTTAGTTGTTCATGAATTTTAAGCCCTTGCATTTTCCATCAGATATTGTCCGTCTTCTTCAATCATTGTTTGTATCTTGAAAATTGCTCATTCTTGGAAAATTGATGTAGATTTTTAATTGCCTCCTCATTGAACGGTTTCCATTTAATCCGAACAGAACTTATGTGAACAGTTAATACTTTAACTGTGTTAGCATGACATGACAGCTTGGAACTTCCATTGAAATTGATAAAGAAATATGTAATTTTCTTGTAATTTCCTTTTTTACTCTATTTCATATGCATGTAAGTTCAAAGATGATTGTATTGCGGAATCATTAATTGATTCAGGCTTGACGGTATTGGAATGATAAACCTATTCAACTGAGCAGTGACATTAGGCAGCTAATTGAGCCCTGCATTGCTTCAGGCAAAAAAATAAAAAAATAAAACTAAATGAAACAGAAACAGAAACAGAAACCAAAAAGGACCCTGCTTTGCTCCTCCTTAACTCTTTGCCTACTTTGCTTGTTGATATTCTTTGAAGGCGTGAATTTAAGCCTTTTATTTTAAAACTGACTTTTTAATTGATTGACAGATAAGTCGATATTTCTCCGATCCCCAATACTATTTTCAAGTGAATGATCATTATGTTAGGAACAAATTGAAGGTTGTTTTGTTCCCATTCCTGCATCGGGTGAGCACTAATCCACTATTTATTTGAGCCCCCTCCTCCTGCTTTCCATTGCTTATCTTATCTTAACACTTGCTTGGCCTTGTGTCTTTTCTCCCTTTTCTGGTTCAGGGTCAGTGGACGAGAATAACTGAGCCTGTGGGAGGCCGGCTCTCTTATAAACCACCATTTCATGACATAAATGCACCAGACCTGTACATTCCATTAATGGCGTTTGGCACCTATGTTGTTCTTGCTGGCCTCTCCTTGGGTCTTCGTGGAAAGTAAGTATATGCTGACCTCTAACATGACTTCTACTTTATCTTAATTCCATGGCAATGAGAGATTAGGCAAAAATGCACTTTAATGCCTCTACTTCGCATTGTGTTTCAGTTTTGCCTCTAAAAGTTTTGTTTAATTTCATTTTTGTCCACTTTCAAAAGAAATAAAATCTCCATGTTGCTAACATTTTATTAGTTTACTTAACCTAAAATGATGAGTAATATTTGGTGCAGCACTGCTACTACTGCATAATTAAACTCATGCCTAGTCACTGGTTACATTAATTTACCATTGATTGAACATGTAAAATAAGATGTTCTTTGAATTTGCTAAATGAGCATTTTACGCATCTCTTCTTCATTGATAATCTTCTTGGCTTCCAAATTAGAAATCTCAGGGTTTTGTTTGCTTGAGAATTGCATGGTCTTTCTTGATTTTTGCCCCAGCATGTTTCCTGTGTGTCATTGTGTTTTTGTGCGAGTACAATTTTATAGTGAGCCCACAGAGTTGAATCAGGCGAAATAGTGGTGAACAGAAAGTTGTAGCCTTAGGAGATTATTTTAGGTATAAAAAAAGGATATCAGTATGGACTGCTTATTCTCTAGTTGATGCTGATTATTTGAATTCCTTCCATTCAAGGATTCATATTATTGTGTTTTAACTATATTCTTAATCCCTATTCTCAAGTATAAGTCTAATCAACAACCTCAACCAGTCTTTCAGTGGCAAGCTATGTTGTACTGACCTGACATAAGATACAACACGACTCGACACTCCGACCCGTTAATTCTAAAAAAACTAAATTTCGACACGTTAGGACATGTTCTGATATTATATATATATATATAATTATATATATATATATATATATATATATATATATATATATATATATATTAATTTACATTCAAGTTCACTATTCCGTAAAATCCTAGCCTCTAGTTTTGGCTCATCGTAGATTCAGCCTCATCATTAAAGTCGTGCCTCCTTTTTTTAAAAAAAAAATTATAAAAGGAAAATTAATTATCAATTCAGTAATATTCAAAGTCACGCATATTTTTAAAAAATAGGAGTGTCGAGGCGTGTCGGACGGTGTTGGAGTGTTCGTGCTTCATAGGTGGCAACTGGCAAGTGTAGACAATCCATGGAAGATGGATAAAATGAAAAATGACATCTTCATAATTATCTAATGCTAAAGCACCAAGGCAATTCACTTGGAAGTTCTCTGAATCTCCAGCAATTACAAGGAAGATAAAAATATGAAATCACAATCGACATTAATTATTTACCTGGATGTTTGGTAGTGCGGGAGCAACATTTATCAGCTTGAGTTTGCTAGCTTCAATTATCCCTTTAGTAACCCAAGCTCAATTGTCAAAGGTTATGACTTGGAACGATTTATGAAGATCTTACACTTAGAATTAATGGATGGGCAATAGATCATTACAATGATTTGGCTTAAATGTTTACATTTGAGCATTCTTTTTGTTAAACCAAGGGTTAGGAGTAAAAAGTTCTTACTTATTTCCGAAATTTAAAGAGAACAATTTAAGGGACAAAATCAAACTGAATTGAAGGGACAAAGATATACTTTTGCCAAGAAATTATATTATATATTGACAAATATGACCATTGAGCACTGTTATCCATCCCTCAACATATTGTGCATCAGTAAATCTGTGTACTGTCTTTGTTTATGGAAATTTATCTTTGATTATCGTGCAAGTTCTATTCTCAGTGTCTCTTCTTTTGCCAAGGCACCTGGTTTGAGATAGGTATTTCCAAAATACCTGTCCAAACTTCTAATGGCACTAGGAATTAGTTAGAGCTTCTAGAATTGTTGTTAATGACAGACAGCTGCCAGTGATCCCAGTATACTTTGTATACTATTCAATAATTGATACTGTCTTGTAAGGGAAAATTTACAAATAGATAGTGTTTGTTTCTTCTCTTCAATGCCTGAACTCCATAATGTGAATTTTTATTGCTATGAGGAAGACTCAGAAATATGGGAACAAAAAATTGTGTTGGAGGGAAAACAGGAGGAAGGGCATGGAGCCAAAAGGATGTTAAGAAAAAAGTTACCTTCATTAGCAGAAAATAGTTAGCAAATTGCAATGAAAGTTTCTGTGATATATATCCAATGTAAGGGGCTGAATGATAGTTTCGAAATAATGGGTTGTTAGGTGTGTTTAACTAACTTTGAAGGAAAATAGTGTAATTTACTCTCTTATACTTTAGAAATACAAATGGTTGAACTATGTAAGTCTGCTATGAGGAACCTGGCAATAATAAAAGCAATGCTATAACTTCTCTTTTCTCTTTCCGTTCTCGCAACACTAGTTTTTTGTTGAATTCTCAGAGAAATAAGTTTTGAATTTGATGGAAACCACGGAAATAATAAAAGCAAGGCTATAACTTCTCTTTTCTCTTTCCGTTCTCGCAACACTAGCTTTTTGTTTAATTCTCAGAAATAAGTTTTGAATTTGATGGAAACCACGGAAGTAATTGGCTTCTTTATGTTGAGCACAAAGTTAACATTATTACAAGAAAGTAATTTTCCTCATTTTATATTTTAGAAATGCGAATGTTTGAACAATGCAAGAATGTTATAAGCTACCTACCTACCATTGCAAATTGCAAGCTATAGCTGATTTAAAGTTTCCGTTTTTGTAGGCCATAGTCATCTTTTGCTGATTAAAATATTATCTTATGAGTAATTACTTGTATCTTGAATTCCACTTTAAACTAGATAATTTCAATTTGATGGAAACCACAGAAGCAATGAGCCTCTCATATCTTTTTTATAATATTGATTGCTCTTCGTGCGATGCAATATAGTGGAATAAGGCTTTGTTGTTGTTGTATTCGTAATTACTCTCTCCCCCTTGTGAAACCTGTGGTTGGATTTCGGTGTGTAACAAAGGGAATTTAGTTTTTTTCTCATATTACTCCTTTCTATTTCATCTCCATTTGCATGGTTTGTCAAAGTTTTCTCAAGGAAACCATCTTTATGATCAGGTTTAGTCCAGAAGCTTTGAACTGGTTGTTCATCAAGGGATTGCTTGGTTGGTTTATGCAAGCAACGCTGCTTAAGGTGACACTGTTTTCATTGGGTAGTGAGGAGGCTCCGCTGCTGGACATTATGGCATATGCCGGCTATACCTTCGCCGGCATGTGTTTGGCCGTTTTCGGGAGAATTGTGTCAGGTTACTTTTACTACGTTTTGATGCCATTTACCTGTCTAAGCATGGGATTTTTCTTGGTTAAAACGCTGAAGAGAGTCCTTTTTTTGGGGGTGAGGAGTTATGAATCATCCAAACATCACTATCTCTTGCTCTTCATTGTCTTGGTTCAATTCCCACTGTTCACCTGGCTTGGCAACATCACCGTCAATTGGTTTATCTAGATTGCAATCTCTTTAGAGATGGTATATGGAATCAATTCTTCACGGAAGCTTTATATCTTGTTATAGGTTTTTGTAATGATTCTTTCATTTGTTTACTTAGTTACTTGTCATTTTTCAACTCCATTCTCCGATTCTAAATATAGGATATAGTTTGTAGTACATTTTATACTACAAACTATGTCCTATTGTCCTATATATTTAGGACCGGAGGAGTAGTATATTCATTTAATCCCTTGTTTCCCTATATTTGAGCTTATTGATGTTGAGGAATTCTGTTGAGGCCCTTTTGTTTTCCCATTGCTTTCTTTCTCCAGCTTGCTGGCGAATAAGGCTTCATTTTTTTCAAAACCTTTCTCAAGCCAGAGGGACTTTTTTTGGTACGATCTCTGACTCTAACGTTATCATGGCAATTCCAAGATATAGTTCAATTCGATGCCTAATTTCGAGGGCGTTTGTCCGCATTGCGTTTTTATCTCAACGAGTATTAAAAAATAAATATTATTAATTGATCATTTATATAAAAAAAAAAAAATACTTGCATATCTCACCCTTTTATGCAAGAAATTAGGGCTTGTTTGAGTTAGGTTTAAAAAATCATGTTCACGCAAACTGAAACAAAACTCCTTTGAAGCATAGGAGAACAGAAATGGGATTATATTGGGTTCATTCTGTGTATAAAGATATACACACATATTAAAAAAGAAGTGGTTTTATGGGTTGTATTTAAAACCAAAAAAAAAACAAAAATACTCATTTATTTTTATGAGGATAGGAAGTATGTGAGAAGATAATGCCTATATAAGGTTTTTGAAGGTTCTGAAGGCCACAGCCAACTGCTGGCAATATCAATAATAAAAGAAAAAGAAGTGGTTTAAATTACTCCTCATTGAATCATTATTTTTGTATGTGTCAATTATTAGTTGGAAATAGGAATATGTTTCATATTGTCTTTAAAAAATAATAAAAATATTTCTATCAAACACACTTAAGGCGACAGGGAAGTATGGTAGAAGATCATGTTATGTCTATAGGAATTAGGAACTGGAAATCTATAGGCCTCAGCCAATTGTATTCTATACTATTCTTTTTAGGATATAAAATGCCTCGTTTTTCTTTTAAGTTTTATTCCTAAACTAATGATTAATACTTACACATTGATATGTTTATATTACTACAGATGACACATTGCACAAGTGTGCCTCCATACATTTTGTCACATTTACTTTAAAGTAATTGTAATTAAAACTCCTCACAAAAGTATGACCGGAACATAAAATAGTTTATTTTCTCAAGGGAAAAAAACTGATATGTGTGTGTGTCATTGATTTATGACCTTATGATTCCCTCTCTGCAAAATGATTATTTTATGGACTGAACTTTTGTGATTGGATGGACTTCTTAATCACTGAATTTTTGTTAGAATCGGCAGTCACCCAAAAAAAGAGGATAAATTGGATGTAAAATAAAAACTTAAAAAATCTTTGAATATTGGTGGAAGGCAGTAAGTAATAATTAGTATAAAAATAATAATTTAGAATTGCATAATCAAATATTTAGATTGTTCACACTGGAAATGTAAGAGATAAATGAAGAAAATATGAAAACTGTGATTTATATTGGTTTGGTCCAATCCACTGACCTACGTCCAATCCTCAGGCTCCTCATAAGATTTTCAATTTACTTTCTCCCTTAAATTTAAATTGAGTACTTGAGAACTACTCCAAAGCCAAAAGTTTGATCCAGGCACTTGTGAAGCCGCTACAACTCTTCCACTATTTACTCCCACTTGCACACCTATGGATACAAACTTGATGATAAGGAATTACAATCAACCTTCTCTCTCAGAAGTGAATTAAGATGAACACTGAACACATTACAAATATTCTCTCTTTCTAAAGTAAATGATATTGAAGTTAGAAAATAGAGAGTATTCGGGTTGAAGTGGGTGATTCATGATTTTAGCAATTTTGGCGTCATTTCACTCTCATTGACTTTGAGTGCTTTTCTATTTATAGTTGATGTAACTTAATGACCGTTGAGCATGCTTCTTCCCATTGAGTAGAAAACGACCATTGGAAGTAGTCATTGAAGTCTCTGAACATTCTTTATGCCTAAGGAATTAGCCGTTGAAGCAGGGAGAATGTCCATCATTTGAATGTCCTATGCATTTAATGCTTCTGCACAAAAGTGCGCTTTCCAATTTGCGTGTTAATCCTTGTTTGATCACCTGGAAAACACTTAAGTACTAATATAATAAAGAGTTAGAGTGATTAGAAGCAAGAAGAACAAGTTAAACAATCATTTCAATGATTTTCAAAAGTTTCGAAGCGATGCTTTGTTTTCTGGGAAAGTATCACTTGAGTGATCTTTTCTTAACAGTTTGAAAACCTTACAGAGCACTGAATGGATCACTAGAGTGATATGCTAGTGATGCACAAAATGGGATCCTCGAGTGATCTTGTAGATCACTTGAAACATCACTTGATGATCAGCTAGTGATAAACTTATTTTGAATCCAAATCTACCAAATGACCTATCATAAAAATGATTTTGAAGTCTACGTTTTAATACAAAAGAATCAGCTCAAAATTCATTATATTATGAAAGTTACAATCAAATTCATAGCAGCTGGTCTAGAGCAGTGTATTTATATGAACATGAAATTTCGAAATTCATATCTCTTCCAAATGACCTTCGTTGAGCGTGACCTTGATGTCATTGAAACGTCTCTTAAGTATAGTTTTGTATGCAACAAGTTTCATTCCTAAACTCATTGTTTTCTTAAAGTTATGATACGAAGAATGACAGTTGTTTTAAAACATTGTGAGAACATCGAGCTTCAACTTTCGAGATTCATATCTCTTTTGTCTGAGCCTCTTTGAGCTTGATTTTAGCTTTTGTGAAATGCGTTTTGAGTGTCGTTTCATATGCAACCAATTTCATCTCATTTGAAATTGTGGTGTATGATATATGTCCAAATCATGGAACCTATTTTGGAATAACACGAGAAATTTCAGTGTCAATTTTCAAAACTCATCTTTTTCATCTGAACTCCGTTGAACTTGATCTTGGTGTCTGCATGTCTCATTTGGAGTATAGTTTCATATAAAATAAGTTTAATTTCAATCAGATATATGGTTTGATAGATACGTCCAAAACATCGAATCTCTAATATGATGAATGAAAAACAAAGCATAACAGAGTGATTTGTCACTCAATTGATGATCTCTGGAGGTGTCACTCGAGTGATCACTTGATTGAAATTGGTATAACTTTCATATAAGTAATTTTAGCTTTGAATTGACCCATTTCAATCTCTATTTAACCATAGAGACCTCCAATATCACATCTAAAAGCTTGAATCTTGGCATTCCCATTAGATCTTGCAAGTTCTTTTCTCTTCAATCTCTTCTCCTTATTCTTGATTAATATCCACAATCCTCTTTGATAATTCCTTACTTTTCTTGACTATTATCTTCAATCTCTTTCTTCTTACTTTTCCTCTTGATCAATTTCCAAATTATAACTTGATATCTTCTTACTTTGCTTGACTAATATACAAAATATTTCACATTAGATATAGTAGTTAGTCAATGTAGAAAATAAATGCATTATGCAATTTTTTATTATGGGAACTTGTCAGAAAAAATTAATTCGTGACACATTTAAAAATTAAAAAAATGATAGCTATTTTTTGAAATATTTTTGAGATATTTATTTATTTATTATTTTAAATAAAAAAATATCTAGTTGATAAAAAAAATAGTTATTTAGTAATAAATACTACTTTCTTTAATATATATATAAAAAAGATAAATTCCTCCCAATTGAGAGTTATTATTATCACTCGCTTGCGTGTCTACACTATTATTATTATTTTTTATTCTTTTTGGAGCAAATTGTCTTCACAATTAAGTTAGTAAAATATAGGGAAAATTCCAGATAAATACCAAATGAATTTGTAAAATCCCTAGAAGTCCTCCGAATTTGCAAAAAGACTGAGAGGTGATAAGGACTTTTGAGGGTTATGCAATTTCGGGGGAAAAGACCACATTGCCCTTAACTATCTTATCTTAGTGACTCAGCATTTTCTCATTCCAATTTCGATAGCCATTTAATTTCCTCCGCCATTTCTTCCGCCATTTCCTGCCCTAGCGATCGTTCTTCTTCACCCACTGCCATCGCTGCCGTCTCCGTCGCCGTTGAAGCCATTTTCGCCGCCGCCGCCGCCGACGAAGCCATTTTCGCCGCCTCCGTCAGGTATCTCCCTCCTCCCATCATTAGTTCTGAGCCCTACACTTGTTCTTCCACTCACTCTGTTTTTTTAATTTTTGTTCTAAGTCAGGGACTGGAATGCTGATTTGGTTCGAATAGTAGTAGTAATTGATAGCTGTTTTGGGATCCCTTAAGTCCATGGTCTGAAGGAGGGGGCTATACCAAAGGGTGACGATTGCATAAACTAATTTGCTGTATGACTTTGGTCTTAACTCACCCCTGCAATCTAGAAGGTTCTTGACACATTCCTAGTTTGCTTTACTATGTAAAGTGCAGAACATTTTACGAGCTAAAGGTTTAGTAAATGAGTTTTCCAATTGTTCTAAAGATGAAACTTTCAGAATAAGTAGTTCTTTACTCAGTACTTGATCTCTTTCATTGTGAATATGAGTTCTGTGTGTTTATTATGTGCATGGATCACCAAATTAGCAACTAAATCCGTTGCTCCAATATTGTCACACCAATTAAGGGGTACTCGTTTTATGAGCACTCGTATTTTGGCTAATAATGACCGAAAGGATGCCAAATCAGAAGCCAAAAAAGCAAGACACCTGTACTCAGACTCAGTGCTGGATCTAGCAACCACTCTTTGCCTTTTTAGATGCTTAATTAACTAGAGTATTGCCAAGAAAAACACAATGCCCTGCTGCAGAATGATATCATCTACACAGGCAGCCCAATTTGCCATTAAAAAAATCAAACAATTAGAGATCAATAATGTCACAAGCCTTGATGTCTAACCCAAGCCTAGGATGTTTCTTATAACAAACATGAAGTATATTTTCACAACTGACATTGACTTTTGAGTTGATTCAGGGTTAGTTGAACTGTGGTTACTTTTACCACTGGACTAAAACCAGCATTTGATCATGATGGTTACTTGGCAATACTGTGGTTGCTTGCAATGTAATGGTTAAGAAATTTTATTATTTTCATCTATTATATTATTGGCTTAAAGTACTGTAATATAATGTGGTCATTTGGTTAAATATAGTTAGATCTCTCATGTCAAATGTCAACCTTTAAGTTCGTATGTGGCAAAAAGAAGTACTACATAAGAAGTACTACATTCTGATTTTATAAAGAAGTGAGTAAGTAAAGAAGTACGAAATATGAGACAAATCATTCCTGACTTTTGATCTTAGGATTGCTTGAAAAAATAAGTCTAGACCATCTAATTCATACTTTCCTAACCCTCAAATTGGTACAAGGAAATTGTTTTAAATTCACTATTTCAGATCATTATATCTAAACCATTCACCATTGTCATTTTTCAGTGTATACAATTTACAGTTAACAATGACATCAACAAGTGGGGCTTCAAAGCAAAAGTCCAACAACATGTATAGTCGCAATGGGTACATGTTGTTTCGCAATGAGTTTAATAAAGACAATAAATTGTCTGACTTCAATGACATGAATAAGGAGTCCTCAAAGGCATGGAAGGCTTTGAGTGCTGGTGAGAAGAAACAATACAGTGATAGAGCCAAAGGAGAAAAGCATGAGAAGAACAAGGGCACCTCCACTGTATCTTTTCCCTCAAGGTGCTCGATTAACAAGTTTTCAAAGCTGGTAGCATATGTCAACTCCGACGAAACATTAAAAGCTAAGGTCCAACAGTTAGGGTTTGGACATTTACTTCATATTCAAAGTTTGAGGCGCCACGGGAAATGTTAGTGGCTATTATGAGAACTTATGATCCCCCAACCAATCAATTCCGAATAAGGGGGAAGACACTTGAAATACAAGGAGAAGATGTGTCTCAATTGCTTGGGGTGCCACGTTGTGGGGAGGAGGTTACAATGAATGTAAGTGACACGATCGAATATTGCTGCAACTTAGGAAAGACTATGGGAAAATGAAGTATGACGACATACTAAACGTCATAACTTCAGGGGAGTCGGGTGATCAATTTGAGATTTTATTTATGATGCACATGTTGGGGACTTTTCTCGCCCCAACATCAAGCACAACTCCCAAGATGCGATTCTTTGAAGGTTTTAACCTCCACAATGAAAGGATTTTCCCAATTTGATTGGCCACATATATCGCCAATGACCTCCGAAGAGAGCTCTCTGATTATGTCAATGCGACAAGACGAAACAAAGATTGCAACTCATATGTCGGAGGGTGCATCTACATGTTATTGGTCAGAATTATGCACTATTTTGTGGCTGTTTTGGGTTAATCTATTTTTGTGATAAGTTTTAAATGTTTTACGTTGTTTGCAGATATATTTCGGGGAGCGGTTCCCATTGGGCAAGGCAGTCCAACATGTAGGAAAGAGTCCAATTCAGTTCTGGACGAAAGAGAAGGTGAAGGAGATGATTTACAACGAGAGGAACAACAACTCTGGGGTGTTGTATCCCACCGGTAAAGACAACAAGGCTAAGAAGGACTGTTCAGAAAGTAATTTTGTGGCTTCTTTAGACCCAGTAAGTGCAAAGTGCTTCTAGTAATGTCTTCGATTCATTCTTTAAAATTTGTATTTTTTGAATTGACTTGTGGTAAATTGTGTCATATGTAGGTTTTAAAGGACTTGTATGCAAACTTGATGGGTATAATCAACGATGGCCACAAAAAACTTGTTGCTTCTGTGGAGGATGAGCTGCGAAAGGCACAAACTCACATTGAGAGGCAGTGGAAGCAGCAAGTTGGTGAAGAGGATGATGGTGAAGATAGCCAAGATGGTCATGATTATGAGGCCCAAGAAGGTCATCGTGATGGTCATCATGATGATGATGGCCATCATGGTAGCGAAGCTCGTTATGAGGATGATGCTTATCAGGATGACGCATCTATTGGAACACCGATCAACATTGATGAATCGATGGTGAAAGTGCTAGTGTCGGAGGGACTAACGAAGGAGAACAATCCAAATCCATTGTTCTGCACTGCTCAGCACTGTTCAACAAGAGGGTGGTGCACAACAAGAGGATGCAGCACCACGGAGGTCAATGAGGGCGAAGAAGCCCAAAATAAAGTCGCCTTGGATTCTGACGAAGCCATTGAAGCGCGCAAGGAAGGCCAAAGAAGACAAAGAAGAGAAGGAAATATTGTTTGACATTATATCCGGACCCTACACCGAGGATGAGAGACAACAGTAAGTCACTAATTTCAATGAATATTCAATAGTAAACAATTTTTTGCCATTAGTTAATGTTGGATTACTTAATGTATTGTTTCTCATTTAGGATTCTCATACAAATAGACGATGAAGACATAACCCGGGAGCAGCTACAAACACTAGGCCGTAGAAACAGATTAAGTAACCGGGTTGGTACTAAAAAAGCTAAATTTTTCATACAACAACGCTTTCAACCCCACTTATATAAGTGTTTAAACATGTGTGTAAACATGCAGGTTATGTCTGTGGTATGTAAAACCTTGATGCTAGATATGAAGCGAGAGGGCCAGAGCCAAGTGAGGAGGCACATTTTTAGTGCTGATCAAATGGTAAGTCTTCATTTGTGCATTTGTGCATTTGTGGACATTCCCAATTTTTGTCGCATTGACATACCTAAAACATGACTTCAACCTTTGTTTATTATGTAGAATTTATTGAACATAAAACCAGTGGGATGGAAAGTTTCTGAGTGGAAACAGCAACTATTGCCACAATATATAGGTTACAATATGTGTGATTGTGATTTGATAATGGGACCGATGTTGGTTGCTGAGCATTGGTTCTGCATGGCCATTGATCCAAGCACTATGAATTTTTATGTCCTGGATTCAATGAATACAAAGGTCTATTTAAGTAAGAATCAGGCCAGTAATAAAAAGAAAACCGCAGGTGCAAGTCCCCAGGCAAAGGCGATAGCAAAAATTGTAAGTATTGTAAGTTACTTGTATTGTATTATGATTTAGTTTTAAGTTTGCAGTTAATAACACTCATGTGTGTTGTATGTCAGAGGGAACGTTTTGAAGACATCATACAATTTGTTAACCCCAATCACAACACCAAGAGGCCAAGAACAGAAGATATTTGGCCATCCGTTCCACAACAACCAAATTTGTGAGTGTCATTTGTGGCAACATCAATATGTGGCAAGATCAAAATGCTGTAAATTTGTTAATTTGTGTGTTTCTGAGTTGAGTTATGTTCTGTTCTGTAGGCAAGACTGTGGCGCTCATGTGTTAATTTGGTTGCACAATTGGAGTCCTGGTGAACTTATGCAGTATGATGATGATGAGTTGAACGCGTATAGATGCAACCTCATGTGGTGGCTTGTAAACCACGAACTGAATGAAGCCGCGAGAGATGCATTGGGACTCCTTCCTCCTCCTCCCACCGAGAATAGAGGGAAGAGAAGAAAGAGATGACCATTATTGTATTATTGTTAAAGCCTTGGATTTTGTTTTTTTCACTTTAGTACATATGGGTATGGATAATTATCAAGTGGTGTGGTGGATGTAAAGTTGATGTGAGTTTTCATTGGATCTCTCCAATTTGATTTATAATTGCCATTTTTGACCCTATTTAGAGAGTATGCAGATTGGAAATGTCCTGTGTTTTTCACTTTTCCTTTTACGTCTTGTTTATGTAATGCATAGGTACCATGCAACCATGTGGAATAATATGAATCCCACATTAGTTGATACCAGGAAAATGGGAAAAGTCATGATGCAGGCTCTTTTTGAGTTAAGTACACTAAAGCAAGCAAGCTGTTATCGTTACAACTTCTATTATTGTTGTTTACTTCCCAGCAAGCAAGCAATTTTTTGTTCTCCTTCCACAAAACCACAAAAGTTTACCATGCTAAAAAGTACTTGCAACAATCGATAAGTTTACCATGCTAAAAAGTTGTGCTTAATATTCAATTACAATACTTTGTTGCTTTGTACAGTCAAAACGTGAAGCTTTCTTGCAGATCCCTCTAGTTTGATCCTCCATCCACATGACTCCTATCTCCATCTCCAAATTCATCAATATTCTTCTCAAGTTTCCATTTTCTTCTCAAGTTTGTCAATTCTCTTTTCAATCTCATCCTGTCGTTGATCAATGCGACTAACCAAGGTCTTTAGTGCCTCCATTGTAGTCACTAATTTGTCAGTGGCCCCTTCCATTCGATTTAGAATATCCTCATTCTCCTTAAGAATGGACCCGTTCGATGCTAGAATTCTGTCAACAGCCTTGTTTAAGGCATCCTGGATATAAGACTGTAAGGATGTCTCAAAGAAGGAGGGAGAGGAGGAGGGTGCTGGATAGGGTGCTGCTTGAGTACATTTGGCATCAGCCTTTCCAAAGATCGACTTTTCGCTTCATCTTAGTTAACTTCATTTTTGGGTGACCCTCGGAAGAGAAATATGCATTCGTGTATATGACCTTTACCAAACATCACAGCTTCTGAGGTTTCTCTTCATCAATAAGATACCACACGTTATGTGCGAACAAAATAAAGGAAACCACGTTGGGAAACGGAATAGTGGATGTCAATTTAGAGTTGTTAAGAAAATGTAGCATCTCATCCAATACCCATTTACCAACATTTCGGGGCTCCTGAGATATGATAGAAGCAAACAGATGATAATCTCGTGACGTGAAATGGGTAAAATTGTTACCCTTCTGTACCATGTTTCTTGTATAAATGAACCATATCACCCTGAATGTATCACACATAGAAGCAGGTTCAAACTTAAGTTCTCCCATATGTTCACCTGGCCTCAATATGGAGAAGATGTCTGCATCAGATAAGAGCTTCACAGGCGTATTTGGAACATCTATAACCCCTAAAATGTTGTTGATAGACTCAGCAGTGATTTTGATCTTCTTTCCCCTCACCTCTGTCTCCGTAACCTCTTCTATAATATTACCCTCCACATCAGTCTCATTAGCATCTTTCATGTTGAAATAAAACAATTTCACCACTGTTGGACAATACACTGTTCTTATACTCAACAAAGGTTCATATTGCTTCAGCCAGGGTGACAAGTCTATGTTGCACTGAGATTTCAATCTAGACAAGTCAACATACACAGTGGGGCAGAATTTCCTTTCACCGAAGTAATGATTAAATGAATGTCGATCGGATATATGGATTGGAGTACTTATAAAACCTTCTGCCCCTATCTCTTCTTCTTCTTCTTCTTCAGACTGCTGATCGGCACTAGGTACAGATGACGTGTGGCTGACAGAAGCTTCTACCCCAATATCTTCTTCTGATTCTGATTGTTCATAACGCCATTTCCCCTTTTTTTTGACTTGAATCCATTTTTCTTTTGGCTTAGGGACCGTGTCCTTAAGAACCTTGGGCCGATACTTTCGCTCCTTTGGTATGGCGTCCTTCTTTGATGCCCGTGGAGGTGATTCTTCCTTCAGACCCTTTGTTCTCGCCATTGTATTCACTTACATAACCAATATATAAAAATAATCATCATCAAAAAAATCACCAAGAATAACAATAATGAAGAAACAACTCAAACGAAGCTCTTCGTTTAAGACGCAATCAGAACCCTATCTAAAAGCAACAATCAGAACCGAAAAGAAAACCCACAACACCAAAACCACAGACACTTGTTCGAATGACCCAGAATTGCAGAAAAAACGACGCACGGAAGATTATATTGGAAAGAGGAAATCAAATACCTTTTTACCAAATTCAACTACAGGACCGTGATCGTGATGTTGCCGGTTCGTTCTGAGATCGACAACCAACGCTCGCTGAGATCAATAACGGAAAAGTAGAAGAATGGGTTTTTGTTTTTCTTTTGAGTTTTGAGGCGCACTGGAGTGTAATATATCACACTAGAGGGTTCCCTTGAGTGTGATATATGCACTCAAGTGTCTATCTTTTTTTCCTACATTCATAACTTACACAATAAAAGACAATTTTACAAAATGCATAACGCAATTTACCACTGTCATAACGCAATTTACCATTTGCATAACGCAATTTACCACGTGTTTTTACAAAGTTCACACTTGGATGGCTGAATGAAAAACCAAAGTTAAAGACAATTTTACAAAATGCATAACGCAATTTACCACTTGTCATAACGCAATTTACCATTTGCATAACGCAATTTACCACGTGTTTTTACAAAGTTCACACTTGGATGGTGAATGAAAACCAAAGTTAAAGACAATTTTACAAAATGCATAACGCAATTTACCAATCTCATAACGCAATTTACCATTTGCATAACGCAATTTACCACGTGTTTTTACAAAGTTCACACTTGGATGGCTGAATGAAAAACCAAAGTTAAAGACAATTTTACAAAATGCATAACGCAATTTACCACTGTCATAACGCAATTTACCATTTGCATAACGCAATTTACCACGTGTTTTTACAAAGTTCACACTTGGATGGCTGAATGAAAAACCAAAGTTAAAGACAATTTTACAAAATGCATAACGCAATTTACCAATTTCATAACGCAATTTACCATTTGCATAACGCAATTTACCACGTGTTTTAACAAAGTTCACACTTGGATGGCTGAATGAAAAACCAAAGTTAAAGACAATTTTACAAAATGCATAACGCAATTTACCATTTGTCATAACGCAATTTACCATTTGCATAACGCAATTTACCACGTGTTTTTACAAAGTTCACACTTGGATGGTGAATGAAAAACCAAAGTTAAAGACAATTTTACAAAATGCATAACGCAATTTACCACTGTCATAACGCAATTTACCATTTGCATAACGCAATTTACCACGTGTTTTTACAAAGTTCACACTTGGATGGCTGAATGAAAAACCAAAGTTAAAGACAATTTTACAAAATGCATAACGCAATTTACCAATCTCATAACGCAATTTACCACGTGTTTTTACAAAGTTCACACTTGGATGGCTGAATGAAAAACCAAAGTTAAAGACAATTTTACAAAATGCATAACGCAATTTACCAATCTCATAATGCAATTTACCATTTGCATAACGCAATTTACCACGTGTTTTAACAAAGTTCACACTTGGATGGCTGAATGAAAAACCAAAGTTAAAGACAATTTTACAAAATGCACAATGCAATTTACCACTGTCATAACGCAATTTACCATTTGCATAACGCAATTTACCACGTGTTTTTACAAAGTTCACACTTGGATGCCTAAATGAAAAACCAAAGTTAAAGACAATTTTACAAAACAAAAAAATGAACTTTTACAAATCCTTAAAGAGAATTACTAATCCACAAACACTAATCCACAAAAACACTAATTTACAAACGCAAAAAATTACTTAAAATGAACTTTTACAAATCCTGAAACAACATTTCCAAATGATACTTCCCATAAACATAACTACAAATACAGAGTCTCCAACAACATACAGTCATTGTGGAATTGATAAGTACATAATTGGCATTTACAAAAAGTTGTAATGGGATGACATGTACAAAATATAGTGAAATGACAAGTGAACATTACAATTCCACATTGACGTAATGTTTCCGTGTCATTCCAACGCATGAAGACATTATATGCCATTTACACTAATTACATCTTGAGTGATCCTATAAGTCTTATAGCCCTTCTATCCAAAAATAAGTGAAGGATCCAAGTCATTGTATATATACCAAAAGATGACTTCTAAAATATATACCAAAAGATGACTTCTAACATATTTACCCCACAACCTCAACCAATGCACAATTAAGCTCGGTTTGGGTTTGGATTTTTGCGTGTTCTTGTTGTGTGTCCAAGCCTCATGGCATAAGCCGCAATGGTAAATCTTTTTATTGCGAAATTGGCTCTCTACCCTTTGAACTGGAGGCCTTCCCGGTGGACGTTTAGTCTTAGGAGGTGCTAGTAACACTTGCCTTCCTATGTCATATAGGCGAACGTCATTTGGGTCAGGCATGTCTATTGTCACAACCGGAATCATGGTTCGTGTATAAATCAATTTTGAGTTGTTATCGTCAGGCATTCATCAACATAACTATACACATTACCATGAACACCCTTGATGGCTGCACACGCATGAGGACAAGGAATACCAGACATTTGCCATGCTTTACACGTGCACTCGCGCAAGTGCAACTCAACCTTTAGGGCCCCACTTGCTGTCCAGGACCTGCACCCTTCCTCCTCCATATATCCGAACATCCATGTATTCAGCTCTTGCCACATTATCCAAAGACTTGTTGTTCGATGTTCGGGCCAACACCATTTTTCCACTTACTCATTGCCATGGTTGCTTGCATACATCTTCTTTGCAACTTTCTCACGGTGCTCATGTATAAGCTGGGCCACATTATGATGTCTTTCCTTTACCATCCATGCATTGAAGGACTCAGCGAGGTTTGTGGTTATTTTATCCCACAGTTTAAATGGGAACTTGCTCATGGCCCATCTGTCAACATCACCATGATGGATCAGCCACTCAAATGCTTGCTGATTGAAAAGCCTCATTTGTTCCATCGCAGCTTCGAAGTCACAATCAAGTCTTGCATACGCAATTGCATCAAGTAATTGAAGTGCGGTCTCGCCTTTGTTGCGCACATATCGCCCTCCTTCCTCTATTCAATTTAATCATATGGGCGCTAAAGTTTTCCTTAATGTGCCTATAGCAGTAGGCATGTCTCTGAGACCCGAACACTCCTCGGACAGCAGCGATTATTGCATTGTGTCGGTCTGACACAATTGTAATCTGTAATCCTCCAAGTGTCCTCTTCACCATTCCAAGGAACCATGTCCAGTCCTCTATTGTCTCTCCATGGACAATACCAATGGCAAACGGCAATAACTCATTGTTTGCATCAAAGGCAGAAGCTGACAGCAGAGTCCCCATATATGGTCCACTTAAGTGGCTTCCATCGATGTATAAAACAGTCTGGCACCAGCAATGAACCCTCTATACAACAACCATACGCTATAAATACTCGCGGTCTACCGTGAATTTCCTCCATGGCCTTCTCCTTTGCCCGATATGCTTGCTTATATGTCAAGTGCACACCAAACTCTCTTTGCAAACTGTTCCTTATATCAGTCGGACGCTTGTCTGTGTGATTTCTAACCTCTTCGAGAATAATTGTACTTGTCAAGGCAGCACTTGAGCATGTTTCACCTCAAGATTGTCTTGTCTTTGTATGATGATGGTCTTCGGTGTATCTTGTAACACGTAAGAAAGGATTGCTCTTCCCAATCGCCCTTCTTTGTTATCCTCCATGGACAATCTTCAACTTTACATTTAACATACACACAATGGGTTGAATTCTTCACATATGTGTACTCAAATTTGTGGGCAATCGAACTTGTGCAACACCTTCTTGAACTCATCCGAATTTGCAAATGTTTGATTCACTCCTATGAACAAGTCCTTCCACTTCTTTGAGTTCATCTCGGCATCGGGGTTGGTGCACTCGACTTGCACACGGAAGGCTCAAAAGATGTATTCCACTGCACTCATTGTTCTGCTGCATCATCACTTGCTCCATATGACATCCTCTCCTCAATGTAAGTCATTTCCTTTGTAAGACCAACCCCGCATAGATAATGACAAAATTTATGAAGATATTACCCACAACCCTATATGAGTTATTATTGTTCTAACTAAACTAACCACCACATACCTTTCTTGATCATCAATCTCCCTTTCTGCAGATATCGGTACCTTTACATCCTACATACACATGTGCACTTCTTTCATTATAACTAAACAGATTTTCCATTTCATAATCATCAACCATGTCTACTAAAATATTTTCGTCAACGCTTAAAGTGTATTTAATTTCACACCCATTACCACTAAACCAAACCATTGTCCTATCATTACCCTCAATTCTTCAACTTTCATACCCTCCTTTATCGATTTTACCCTCACACTCCCACCATTATATTTAACTTCACCTTCACCGTTGGCTACGAACTCCCCCCCAACATGGAAAAAACAAATTAGTGACTTTGGAGAAGGTGTTGCCGCCATATTTGTTGTCATCTTGCATTCCAACTTTGATTTATAAGAGGCAAGGGAGTTAGCTATACTTAACCGAAGTATTTTGACTATAATCATATGTTACCTTTTAAATACATTTCCTGGTCACAAATTTCACATTTTAGATCCAGTAATCGGTTTATTTGGAGTCTTGTTTCCTCTCCATAAAAGTTCCCGAGTTTACAACATTTTTAGTTGCTCATAAAGACGTTCGCTTTTGCTTTTATTATTGCAAGTCATTAAGGTTCAAAGATCATGTCATGTATTCTGAACACTGATCTTAAATGCCATGGATTCCCAAGTCCCAACTAAATCTAATAAAAGCCCTGTTTAAGTTGAAGTGTATGAAGTTTTTAATTACATTGAAAGGATCAAATAAAGAGAGTAAAGGTGAAAAGAGAGGAGAATGAATTATATTACTTGAGTAAGTTTGTATAATATATATGTTGACGGTCTTTATATTTGTTCTGTTCTTGCAAAACATTAAACCCAGATAGAAAATGCAGGACATTAAATGATGAGGGTGGTCTATAGCGTCAATCTAGTGGGCATGTGTTAGACTCCTAAACCTTCAAGCAAATAATGATGCCAGGATAATCATACAAGAATGTACACACAGAATATTAGTGATGGGAGAAAGCACAGTTGTAATCAAACCTGATCCTTGTTGATCAGCCATTCTCAACGAAAAGAAAAACCGAGGATTTAGGTTATGACTGCACTTTAAAAATTTAAAACCCAGTTTTCATGCTTCATTGCAAACGAAGCTCACCATAAAGGGAGGGAGAAAGCCGATAAACTCTGTCATACCGGAGTTGTTTTGTCATTTATTGCAAACTTCACAAAGAAAGAAAGGGATGTCCAAGAAAATAGAGAACAATGAGCGAAGCTTGCCTCTTCTTTGTGGTTGAACGGCGGCGTCCACGGCGGAGCTTCGGCTTCAACGGCGGCGGTGGGTGCTCCTCGGCGGCGCGCCCGCACGACGCACAAGGGCTCATTTGTGGGTGTCTGGGTGTCGAAATCTTGTCTTGCGATGGGAAATGGGAATTACCAATCCAAAATGATTTTTGCAAAAATCTTCTTCTCCCATAAGGAAGGGCAATGTGTCTTTTCCCCCGAAATTGCATAACCCTCAAAAGTCCTTATCACCTCTCAGTCTTTTTGCAAATTCGGAGGACTTCTGGGGGTTTTACAAATTCATTTGGTATTTATCTGGAATTTTCCCTAAAATATAATACGAGTAATACTTTTTTTCAAAAGTGGAGTGAGTATACGCTCCTATACAGTAGTGTACTTGTGTGGTCTCCTCTATAGTATCGGAATCCAGTAATGTTGGAGGAGGAGAATCTTTTATTAAAAAAAGAAAAAGTAATGTTGAAGGAGGAGAATCTTTTATTAGTTGTCACCTAGCGAGTCAAAGAAAGCAACTGTCCTGTACGTGTATGGGCAATTGGGCATGCGCGGCTAAATCTTTGTGGGGTTCTCTCATCTCTGGTTCTAGAATTTTCCGGGATTCCCCTACTTTTTTTATTTATTGAATAATTTAATTATAATTGAAATAGACAGCTATAACACAGCCACAAACTTACTGTTCACGATACAACTCAGGCTGGACCCCCATTATTTACCTTGGTACAAATTCTTAGACTGTGACTGTTCTATAGGAGTATTATTTCACAAACTAAATTTAAATTTTAAAATATTTTAAAACTATAATTAACATATATGTGTATTAAATGCACATGTACGCAAAACTGAAATCTTAAAATCAACATTGGCGCAATAAGAAAATTACAAAATGGTCCAAATAGGTTTAGTAAGGCTAATGGCCTTGTAACTTAATGACATGTAAACTTTCGTTGTAACCTCATGCTGTTAGTATCTATTCTTTTAATTTTTTTTTTTTTAAAAAAAAGCTTAGTAAGTACTCTTACTGCCTTTAAAGTAAGATCTAGTTATGGAGTTAATCTTGATTCTAAATGTAAAATCTATTTATAAATATCAATTTTTTTTCTTTTAAATTGTCTTAGTTGATACTCTTTCAACAATAATCAAGTAATAGAGGGGAAGAATAAAAAAAATAATTAAGGTGTTTTAAAAAAAATATGACATATTAACCAATTTAACTCACTTCTTTTATATAATTAAATTAGTTAAATATTTTTTACATTAAGGATTATATGGCTATTTAATATTATATTAGTTTTTTTTAAACTACTCTTCACAACTTTAAAGTGACATTTTCCCCCAAATACATGTTTATATTTTAAATAAGATAAAATAAAACTTATTTGTAAATGGGATACCCTTATATATTTTTTTTCTCCCCCAAATACATGTCACATGCATGGACCGACGTTTGTCTGAAAATTCTCTAGCTACAAGCGCCGGAATTCCAGTTGTGGGCGGTGGAGTGAGGGTTTTTATTTTTGAACTAAGGCCTAAATCTGTGTTGAAAGTATAATTTTTTTTTATGTTAGCCTTGAAAATATTTTTGATTTTAATATGACCCTAAAAATTAAAAAACGTAGTGATGTTAACCTTATCGTTAACAAAATTAATTTTAACGGTTAACTTCTTAGTTTGATTAAAATAATACACATGGAACTTTTACCTAACATTTACTACGACACTTTAAACAAAACATGATATGGTAATGACTAATGAGTGTTAGGTAAAAGTGTCATATGTATTATTTTAGTTAAATTATATAGTTAAAGGTTAAAATTAAATGAGTTAACAGATAGGGGTAATTTTAAAATTTTGTGGTGACACAAAAACTGAAATTTTTTTGAGGACGACAGTGCGATTTTTTTGAACATTTCTACGGTAGTTTTACACCTTAACCCTTTTTTGTATATTATTATCCGCTAATTGATTTGGAGTTTGTGGTTGCCCTTTCTCCCATTATAGATGTCTTCTATGGGACTCGACTTTAACTCTTTTCTAAAAAAAATGGGCAATTAGTTAATTTTTGGGGGAAAAAAAGAATTTTAAAATGTTCCGTAAAAATTTTATTTTTCTCCCAAGAAAAAAAAAAACAGGAGATTAAGAGGAAAATTAATTAATATGAAATTGAGGAGTGAGAGTCATGTAAAGTCATCTAAACGGCTATCTTCTTATCGGATGTGTCGAAGGGAGATCCAGACGGTTATCTTGAGAGAGAATCAAAGTGACAAAGCATGCGATATGATGCTCTAATAGGTGTGACGATAAGAATTTCAATTATTTTTAATATTTGAATTTTTCTGGAAACTTGCATGTAGGGAATAGTGGGATTGATATCGTGGATCCACGTAGGTTCTGACTCATCTCTACCTCCCCATCCCTTTCTCTCTCTACCCTCAACTTGCTCCAACTGGCCAGCTCATATCCACGCCTTCCTTGTCCCTTCCCTCCCCTTATTTTTCACACCAAATTAACACCTCTTTAAAACCTCCGTCTCATCAGTCAACGTTTAGATCAACGGCTGTAAATTGTTCTAACTTAACGACTAATCTCATATTCAAACTTTAATATGTAGCTGTGATAATTATTTAGAGGTAGCGAGTATCCTCTTTTACAGACTTATGTTGTCGTGAATCGAATTAGTTAGTTGTTAGTAGCAATAAATATAGTTGGATTAATCCCAAAAAAAAAAAACCTCAGCCTCCTTTTTTTTGATACAAGGCGAGGGGAGGGGGGATCGAACTAAGGACCTAAGGAGGGTAAATGAATCCCAATACCACTGTACTACTAGGAGTGCCGGCCGGTAAACCTCAGCCTCCTTTGTCATGGAAAAAAAAAAACCTTAAAATCTATTTATAAAGTAAGATTCAACCACCACAATCTCTCACTTGTAAGGGAGCTTGACATATCATAAGGCTATAAGCATTATTGTTAAACTCGCGAGTTAACTTTCCGAGTTTACTGTTTTGACGTTTTTAGTTTATCAAACCGAGTTGAGTCACTGGTAAACTCGTGACTATTGTAAACTTGATTAAACTTCTAAGTTTATACACCGAGTAATTACTGTTTTTACGTTTCAAACTTACAAAACCGTGTGAAGTTACCCTTAAACTCGTGTTAACTTTTTTTATTCGATCATGCTCAGCGGCTTTATATGTGAGTTTTATAGAATTGTTTTGTTAAATATGGTAACTTTTGAATATTGATGAATTTAATTTCAATTATTTGGATTTAAAATATATTTAAATCAAATTATAGTCATTTTTTTATATTTTAATTATTTATTATACACTATTAATACCTATTTAATAATGAAAGTAAACTCTTATGAATTTACGATTCGAGGTTACGTCATTGACACGAGTTTACTTATACCATATTTAAGTGTATTATTGAAATGCTAGCGTTAAAATTTCAAGAATTGACAGAAAATTCTTAAATGCTGACATATTAAGTTTACTTTTCAAAATAATAATAATAATTAGAAAAATTATCATTTAAAACTAATTATGTTGTGATTATTAGAGAAATGAAAAGATACAGAGAAAGTTAAAGGACTCAATGTGTACTTATGTCTAAAATAAATTCGCTTTACGAAATTACTCCCCAAATGAAGAAAAAAAATCCTCACGTATCATCTAATTAATATTCATATAATCAATATTAATATGAAATTAAAGACCTCTAATAGATGGCAATGTTTGTAATTTGTAATAAAGTATAACTTATAGAATATTCCTAAACGAACGTTTACTTGAAAATTATGCAGAGAAATTCAAGGCGACAAACGTTGCATATCGAAAAAAAACTCAAGGCTACAAACGTTGTGTATTAGTCAAATGAAATCAAACCAAATCAAATGTTACTACATGCTCATAGCATTGAATACAGTCAATATTTAATTTTAATTAGTTTCCAAATAAATATGACATGGATACACGTAATAGTACAAGATAAATAGCCTTTTATTTCAAAAATGGGTTAACCCGATTAAATTAAGCAATTAACCGAACGCGTTATTCTTCTTTCTTTTGCCTATAAATGAACACCTCACGCCTCACATTTCAACCTGTAAATTCCAAATATTTCATTAAGTCTGTGAGGTTCAGATTTCTCGTTACCTTCATTCTAACACAAAGCTTTTAGGCTCTCATCGGTGAAACATCGCCGTCGTCTTCTTCTTCAGGAGATCCACCAAAAACGACGCTGCGATTGTTGATGGCAACCCGTACTATTCCTCGAAAAATCATCGCCAAGGTCCGGTACAACACCACCTCCACCACCACCACCAAGCCTCTTAACTTCCCGACCCCCTCCCTCTCTGCTGCTGCCGCATCGGCCGCCGGAGACGCCGTCGCAACACCACCCCCTGTTTTTCTTGAAAGAAGGTCCAACCTTCAGAAACCCCCCACCGCCGGACCCATCACCGGAGAGTCTATTGTCAATCTCGACGACGTTCAGAGGCTATTCTCGTTCGTCCCCACGTCCAAGCTCCTCCGATCCTCCGCCGTCCTTCATGCTACCGGGTCGGAATCCATGGTGGATTTCGGAATGTGGGTTATGAAGTCCAAGCTCATGGAGGTTGACGTTCTTCGGAACATCATTTTGGCCTCCGTCAGACGAACTTTCTTCGACCACTTCTGCGCCGGCGAGGACGCCGTCACCGCCGCTCGGAGCATAAAGGGGCTCACCGATGCCGGATTACGGGGCATGCTCGTGTACGGCGTCGAAGACGCCCACGACAACGACGCTTGTGATCGGAACCATGCCGGATTCCTTCACACCGTTGACGTCAGCAGATCGCTTCCACCGTCATCGGTAAGCTCCTAAATTTTCTTATATTAGTCTTTTTTTAATCATTCCTAAAAATATATAAAACCCAAAACAAAAAATTCAGTTTTTTCTACTCATTCCCTCGTCTTTCTCCATTTTTTAAGTAGTAACAAGCGTCAAGCGGTCTGAAAATAGACTCCTTTTAAACGTGCCACGAACATCTTCGTTGCCTACCTCATTGAGTTAGAGGATTTATGAGAGTTTTAAACTAATTGGCGGTCGGAAATAAAAAACTCTTGCCACCAAATATATAGTTTTGTGAAATATCTCACTTCAATTCGAAGATTTAGTCTGATGTAGATCCAGCGAGGCTCTACCAAGTTTTTTTTTCTTTTTAAAAAATAATTTGAAGTTGCTCATAAATTTTACCGCTGCTCTGTTTTGTTTTGTGAAATTTTTTTGTTCATTATAATAAGCCTACTCTCATCAGTTCAATTCATATTTATTGAGTTAAAAATAAAGTAATCTGGCCCACAGTGAGCCCCAGTATTAGGATGCTGAGAGGGTCTCTGGACCATCACGCCCCATTATACTTCTGCATGAGAAAAACATGGTGGCTGACTATTGGTTGGTGGTGGCAGTGGTGGGTCCCTCCGGTGGTGGTGGTGGTGGTGGTGCAATCCAATCGGAAAATGAAAATGAAATTTTGCTCTTTTCGCTTTATTTCCCTCTTGGATCCAAATTTTTGTACACAAGTAGTACACTCAATTTGGTCTCTGTTTCCCTTCTAGAATACGTCAGACAATGTGTCCTCACATTTGCCCGTGATGATCCAAATATGCAACTAGCTTCTTTTGCTCTCGATCGTCCATTTTGGTGGCTTCATCTTCAATGGACCCCACATTCAAAAAAGTACATTTCGTGTCATATGGTCCTAGATACCTAGTTCAGGCAACAAGCTTCGTGTCACTAACCTCCATGAACAACGTTACATAATAGTTTTCCTCTAAAAATGCCACCTTTTAAACTTGCTCCACCGATTCAAACCCTGAATTAGTGGATTAAATTTTTTATCTATATTTATAGCTAGGTTTTTTGTTTTGATATTTATCGGTTTTTTTCTGATATTACAGGTAAGCTTTGTGATCGTGAAGATCACAGCGATCTGTCCAATGAGGTTGTTGGAAAGAACAAGTGACTTGTTAAGATGGCAACAGAAAGATCCAAGCTTGAAGCTTCCATGGAAGAGAGAGACCCTACCGATTTTCTCAGAATCGAGTCCTTTGTATCATACTCAAATAAGACCGGAGCCTCTGTCACCAGAAGAAGAATCCGATCTTGAACTAGCTCACCAGAGACTAGAAGAGTTATCACGGCGATGTGTTCAGGCGAATATTCCGTTGCTGGTTGACGCCGAGCACACCACCGTCCAGCCGGCAATTGACTACTTCACGTACTCCTCCGCCGTCGAGCACAACAAAGGCCAAAACCCGATCATCTTCGGGACGATGCAGACGTACTTGAAGGACGCAAAAGAGCGGTTGTTGAAGACGACGGAGGCTTCCGATAAAATGGGAATTCCGATGGGATTCAAACTCGTCCGAGGAGCTTACATGTCATTAGAAGGACGACTCGCTGAGTCACTGGGTCAACCCTCTCCGATTCACAACACAATTGAAGACACCCACAGGTGCTTCAACGACTGTTCCTCTCTGATGCTAGAGAGGATCGCCAACGGCACTACCGGGGCCGCCTCCGGTGGAGCGGTGGTTCTCGCGACTCATAACGTAGAGTCCGGTAAGCTCGCGGCGGCGAAGGCGTGGGAATTGGGGATGGGAAAAGTGAATCACAAGCTTGAATTTGCTCAATTGTATGGAATGTCGGAAGGATTATCGTATGGATTGAGCAATGCCGGGTTTCAGGTGAGCAAGTATATGCCGTTCGGGCCGGTGGAGACGGTGATGCCATATCTTTTGAGGAGAGCAGAGGAAAACAGAGGAATGTTGGCTGCTTCTGGGTTTGATAGGAAGCTTATGGGCAAGGAATTGGCAAGAAGATTCAAAGCTTCTGTGTTCAAAAATGATTATGAAGAGAGCAAAATCTAGTGATGATTCTGAATCGATGAAGATGATGATGATAAGAATAAATTATAGTGGAATGACTATAAGATCCAATGGGTTTAATGACTCAAAAAGTTCCATGACAACTGAGGTAGTCAGGGTTACGATGGTCATTGGCACGTTTTAGTTATGAAATCCATTGGGTGGGACCCGTAGTAATAAATAATAATGAGCTGGAATTAGAATGAGAGAGAAGAAAGTGAAGGAAGAGGCGATGACGTGTGTGTATTGATGTAAAGATTGTTGGACACAGAAAAATTGTCTCTTGCTCTGTATGTATGAATTTCAGGTGAAAGTTGTTGTGGTTATAATGTGATCCAGATTCCAGCCTTTGTAAAAATTGTTTCTTTCTCCTGCTTTAATTTGCATGTCTTAATTACTTTCTCGGATCCTTTTTTATAAGATCCTTTTAATGTTAAAATTATTTAAAAATAATAAATATAAGTAAGTAAAAGTTAATAGTGGCAAAAAAAAGAAAAAAAGAAAGAGAATGTTTGGAAAAAAAAAAAGGAGAGGAGATAAATGAAATTAAAGATAAAATTGGTAAAATGTATTTAATGTTAACAACTAACAACCCCCAAACTTATGTTATAAAAAGGAATAAGTCAATAAGGGCTTGATAATGGTTCAAAAAAAATAAGGGCTTGATTGATTCTGTTTTATATTTTTATGTTCTTAGAAAAATTTTCTAAAGTAATTTTTTTTAGAGGGTTTAGACTTAAGATGCAAAAAAAACCATGTGGTTTTTTCAAAAGTGTTTTTTATAGGTACAAATGTAACTATGTGATTACAAAAGTGAAGTAAAAGTCATATATTAAGTTACTTTATATTGATGGGGCTCACAATCACTTTAACGAATTTTTGCTTCAATTTTGTAACTACAATCACTTTTGGACCCAAAACAAACACTTGGTGTTTAACACACTTTTAAAAAAAAAAAACTACATGTGTATTCTTCCATTTTAACCCTTTTTTAAAACAAGTTTTAAGAAAAATTGAAAAAAGAAATCGATTTTAATCATTATGTTGAAAAACATATTTAAAATGGTGAAGTGTGAAGAATACTTTTTTAAAAAAAAAATTATAGTATGATTTTCATTAATAGAACAAAAATGGTTAAATACGTTTTTATTTTTATAATATAAAAGATCATACATAGATCTAGTTTTTTATATTTATTACATCAAATTCTCCAATACCACATTACCACGTGTCTTATTTTTTTTTCATATTGGTTTTGTTGTTAAATGATAAAAATTTAAAAATAGGACACATTGTCAGATGTTTTTAAATTGATATTTTAAAACACATTTTAAATATGTTTTTATTTTTATTTTTTGTTTTTAAGACAGAAATATGTTTTTAAAATAGGAAACTTAACATGCCTTAAGTCACTCTCAATTACCTTACTAAATTAAATAACGGTTAATTCATCTTAAATTAAAAAAAAAAACAACAACCTTAACTTAATTTTTTCAAATAACTTTGTTATAGGTCATTTTGTTCTCTGTCTGAAAAAATAACTTTGAGTAATTTTTTTCGCTCGGATTTTTTGTCTTCCATTTCTGAATAGTCAAATGTTTGAAGATAAGGAGCAACGAGCTGAAAAAACGACCTTTGTGGATATGGATGACTTAAAAAAACTTTTATAGTCAGCTTATATGATTTTGAATATCAGCCGTCGTGACGAATACATGACTTTGGTGCTTATCTCTGCAGAATATACTCTCTTTTTTTTTTTTTTTTATGGTTCATTTTTATTTCTGGAAGAGCATGCGACTTTAAATTGACCAATCTGAAGAGGAAGAGGATCGTCTTAAAATGAAACGAAACAAGTGGTTAGTTTCATATGAAGAAACATTCAAGTCTTGGCCACTCATTTTATCTGATGAGTTGTGTCGGATTTTGAATTAGGCCGATTCATGTGATGTAATCATGTGGGGTAAATGGATCCTAATCAATCCAGTGACGTTAACATTACATATTCAGCCTTGAATTCTATTTTAAATTATTAAATTAAATTTTGACTATTTAAAAGAAATACTATTTTGCAGGTAAATATTTTTTTTTCTTAATTTTTAATTTAATACCTATTTTTAAATTTAATTTGGCTCTATTAAAACATGAGCTAATGGTGCTAATAGAGTAAAGTTAAAAGATTTAATTAATTTTTTTTGTTGAAATAAAATATTTAATTAATTAAAAGAGAAAAACACACACATAACAAGTTTAAATTGAGAAAAAGTATAGGCACTATAAAATTAAGAGATTAAACTGAAATTTTATATAAAGTTGTCGGATTAAAGATGAAAGGGACCCATCGTGAATTGTAAATTAATCTCTCCACCGTCCAACTTGCTCTTGTTCCGATTTGAGTAATCTACTTTCATAATCATAAGATTAAATATCCTTTCTGGTTCCTGACAAAAAATACAGACCCAATTTTGATCCCTTAAAAAAAAAAACGACCCTTATTCATCCTTTTTTAGGGACTAAAAAAGACCCTTTAGAAATTTTTGAGGGATCAAAATGTCAACCAATCGATCCTTATTCGTCCTTTTTATGGACTAAAAATGACTTTTTTTAAGGGACTAAATGGGGATAACTAGTTAAAGAGCCTATCAATTGGGTCAACCCTCATTAATTTTAATTTTCTTATTCTTGATGCATGAGTATCTTGTAAGAAAATATATGTGGATGTGATTAAATAAAAAATTCCTGCGCATCACATCAAACAATAGAAGAAAAAAACATGTGGAAATGTGGAATCTTTTATCATAAATTCTTGCAGATTCCATGGAATGGGTCAGAAAAAAGAATATCATGCTTCCTGATTAGTGGTGAATGCAATCTTACTTTATTTCAAAAGCAATGTTTGAATAATTAAGAAACCCAAAAAATTAGGCATGACTATTTCATGGAAAATAAACAACGGTTGAAAATTATTTGTTTATGTGATGGAAATTTTTTTAAGTCCATATCAGTGGTTATCCTAAAAAAGATCCTTCTCTTGTATTTTTCTTTTTGTGTTTATTGGTTAATTGTGGGTTGTGGGTTGGGTTAGAAATATGTTAGGTTAGGCTAGGCTTTAGCTTAATAGGTTGAGCCTACGACGGAGATCCTAAGTCAGAGCCTGTATGTAGTCTTTCTTTTTAGGTTATTAGCTTTAGCTTAATAGGTTGGGCCTACGACGGAGATCCTAAGTCAGAGCCTGTATGTAGTCTTTCTTTTAGGCCTGAGTCTGAGCCTTCAAAAGTCCTACCAAGGCTTGAAACCTATTTAAAGACATACTTAAAATGTACGCCATTAAATAGGTTTAAAGCTTATGCATATAAGTTCATATATAATTCATTAAGCCTATTTAAATGCCTACGTGATGTCTTAAAAGTTTAAGGGTTCATTTTCATATAAAATAAAAGAGTCAGTATAAGAGAAAGAAAAGAACACATAGTGGCGATAATTGTCTAATCAAGTAAGAATAAGAAAAATCAATCGTGCATTAAATAAGGAAATCAATCATTGATCTATTGTAGAAAATAAGACAAACTCCTCATATTGGGATTATTTTCATTTGGGCATTACTAAAATAAACTTACTACAATTATTATGTTGCATCAAATGTCATAAATCAAAAGAGAGGTAGTGTGCTAGCTCGAACGATAAAATATAGAAGAGAAGTATATATGATCAATTGATGAATGAAAATGTTAAACTTATTGATAAATGATGAAATGTGATATTTATGGTTAAGAATAAACTATTGATTTTATAAATAATTTACAAAATTAATTTAGATTAAATTATATATATTCATGCATAATATTACATTTTTTGAAAAAAAAAAAAACTAAATAGGTCAGGCCTATAGGCTAGGCCTTATAAAAATATATCTGAAATGTTTATCTAAATAGGCCTGACAATAAGTCTAAACCTGAACCTAACTTATTTATTAAATAGGTTGATTTAGGTTTAAAGTAGGTAAGGTCGTAGGTGTTGGGATCCGTACACGCAGCGGAAGGAATCTCATCCATTTAAAATTTTACGAATCCCAAAGAGGATCTATCAACGGCGTTTAGATCAAGGTTCGTTAGAGAAACCGTACCTATACGGTGGTATGCGTCCTTTCTCGAACACGTGGGCTAACACCTTCTTGTTCGAACTTTGCAAACACGTGGGCTAACACCTTCTTGTTCGACCTTTGCAAACACGTGGGCTAACACCTTCTTGTTCGACCTTTGCAAACATGTGGGCTAACACCTTCTTGTTCGATCAATCTCTAGGAGCCGACTCTACGAATCCACTCCCTCTACCAGGTATCCACACCGAACAGCTCTCCAACACGTATGGCGGCGTGCTAGCGCCTTCTTACTTTGTGTCTCTCGTTTTCTCTCTAGGACTTCTTTTGAGGCTTGTTAGTTTTCTCCTTATAATACGACTTAGATCAATATCTATTTATAGAGTTTCTAAAACCCTAATTGGGCCGTATTAAAATATTCAAGACTAATATCAATTAGTCCTTGAATTTCAATTTGGATTAATCATACTAATTAAATCATCCAATGGATCTAATCTAATCTATTTGATTAATCCACATTAAAAGCCTCTTGATTTAATTTATTCCTATAAATCAAATCGAGATATGATATCTATCTATTTAATTAAATCGAGATACTATATCTCAACTCAATTAAATATGAGATACTACATCTTTATTCGAAAATCAAATCTGAGATACAATATCTCTATTTGTTTTGGATATTTAATTTATCTATAAAACAAATATTATATAATAATATCATTATTAAATAATAGTATTATTATTTAATTTCGAAATTATGTATATATATATATACACATGTATACATATATCCATCCTAGATTAAATGTTGTATTCATTAGATCTTAGACATATCTAAGATTCAATGAATCAGGACACTATTGCTCGTATTGGGCTATTCTTGTGTGTGACCCTGTAGGCCCACATGAGATTGGCGGTGGGTCAATATTGTACCAGCCCACAAGTCGCAAGCGGCCTCTAGCAAGACATTGCGACTACCCAATTCATATGGGGATCGATGATACGATACAACCTATCATACAACCATGTCACGTCCCTTTTGTCACGCGATAACTTGGTCAAGGATGAGGCATGGATAATGTCAACTTCTGTTCTTGACCATTACTTTCGATTCTTGAGTAGTCTAACAATTGAAATGGAAACTCCTTTCCATTGTAGTATGGCCATACATTTCTCGGACTCACTCATCGAGGGCCCGATATTATCTCTTTACAAATGTGAGGACAAATTCCATCTTGACCATTCACATTCCTCTGCATGAAAACCACTGATCCCAATCCAAGCCTTTATCATCACCCGGTCAAAGGTGACTTTTGACTAGGTCAAAGATCGCGACTCTCATGTAGGAATCCATGATGATCTCAGGTCAAAGGGCGTTGTGACGCGGTTATACATGAGATAAGCTTATGACTAAATCCATGCGGCTTTCTCATAGTGGGTCAATCCAAAGACCTTGTACTCTTACAAGTGCCTATGACTTTGATTCGTATCTCCATACCTCATCAAAGTCATACGGTCTTATCTCATCTTCGCTCCGCGTAGATGACCAGACCGAGGACATTTAGGATAATCTATTAGATATATCCAGGGATCAGTTATCATTATAAACATGCAAATGAAATGATAACTAAAGGAGAATACTTTAAATAACATTAACATTTAAAGTACAATGACTTGCCCCTAGGGCATAATTTCCAACAGTAGGCCCCTGATAGAGACCTAACCTATTTCCAACCCTGGTTGTGGAGTTTGAATCCATATGAATTCAGGAGAGTTATGCTTTTGTCTCTGATATATACAATCAAATATTCATATAAAAAATTATTCAAGACGTTATTTCACACCATATCCCTAAATATAAGAGTTACATAATTAATTTATAGAGATTCAATAAATTTCCTAATTTAGTTATTTGTAAAAAAAATTGCGGGTTGATTTTTCTAAAATATCGTTTTCAAACATTTTCATTCGAAACTACCCCATTAATAAAGCCTCCTTACATATCAACAAACAATAGAGATATATAGTTACCAACATACCTTGGGTGCAAGTGGTAAGAGACTTGCATTCCCACCACCATGTCCTCGATTCAAGGCGTGGGAATGGAAAAAAATGTGTTGTGAGCTCTTCCTTCACGACCGTGGGCTCAACATGGAGCGAAATTTAGATTAGTCGGAATCGAAGATTCCAGAATATTACTCCGTATAAATTTAAGAGGTAAAATAGATTGAGTCACTAATTTATTTAGGATAACAACAAACTCATCAATTGTTTCTCACATTTCGAACCAGATCGGGAATATTCTTTGCTTAAACTGCTGGTATTTCTAGTGGCGTAAACTTTAACTCACAAATTGAAATGCCATAAAAACATATTTTATTGTATTTTCTTAAAATTTTCACTAGAGATGCCATAAAAAACAATTTTCCTTTTCTCGTAGTGCTTCATCAATAAGTATATTTAGCTAAAAACATAAGGAAAACAACTTTTACGTATAAAAAAAAGTATATTTAGCTAAAAACAGAAGGAAAAAAAAGGACAAATATGAATATTATTTTTCGAATGAGAGTGAATTTGGATGATAAAGACAGCATATATATAGTGAGCTATGCAAGTGGTACCAACTACCAAGTAGCTGGCTATGGTGGAGGTAGCTTTATTTGTTTAGTGTGTGCCAACATATATTTGTACAAAACAGGACAAAGAGAGCTTCAATTCATTTCACCTACCATTAGATACTCTCATGTGAGAAACAAATAAAACATGTATACCATATTGTTATAAACAACTCTTAACATATTTCATAATACAACATGTTTTGTTTAAAAAATTAAATCTTTCCTCTTAGTATTCCTAATTAACTATAAAAACTCCCAATATAATTAACCAAATTTTTAACTGTTAGTGTCAATGTTTCACCCAAGAGAGGGGTGAATTGAGTGATTTAAAAATTTAAAGCGGAAACGTTAATAAACTATTAAATCAAACAGAATGAGTTAAAAAGATATCACCGAAGTGTGTACAGACATTTATACTAGTTCTACCTTAAATCCTTGATCTATCTACGTCTAGTCCTTAGAGTGTATCTGAGATTTTGACTAGCATTCTAAGATTAACCAAGTTCTTGGTACCGTATTGTAGAGTAATCCTCACCATGACTCACACCCCCTTACTAGTTGTAATCTAACAACCACTTAAGGTGCCACTACCTTGAGATTTTACATAAATCAAATTGATTGAAAGACTCTCTCACAGAGTAGATATATAATCACTGATGAACAATAATATTTCATAGAGTATTAAGATGTGCAAATTATTTAACAAATTTGACTCAAGAAGCAAACAATAAGCTACAAATTTGGCAAGAACTGCCAGCTTTATGTTCAAATCAAATGTTAGCCGATTTAGGCTAACATTTGTGAAGTTGTTTCTAAATCAGTGCGTAATATTTTATTGTATAAGAGATACGATCTCCAAGCTATTTGCATGTCTTTAATATCCCAAAAGAATAAAAATCATGAGGGGCCAAACTACCAACTTGTGGGGGTGGTTCTTCATAGTGCATGATGACCACATACATTTCTATGAAAAGGACAAAGAGATTAAATTAATTTCACCTAACCATCCATCCTATAGAGAGGAACATGACATTTAATACGTTATAACTTCAAATCTTATTTAATTATTCTTCCCAACAAAAATATCTACCTAAGATGGACACCTAACTCAAGTTTTTTTTGTTAAAAACAGTAATTTAGGTTAATTAAAATTGAGTCATCGTAAAGTTAGAAATGCAAAAACGTTAAACTCGGTCAATCAACTCGTAAGTTTAACAATAATGGAAATGAAAATTAATCCTTTAAATATGTTTTAAATTATTATTTTTCTAAATTTACCTTTATCAAATGAGGTTTAGAAGGAAAGAGAAAAATACAATAAGCCACATTTAAGTATTAATTAATTATATGATAAAATTGACAGATAAACATTAATTACTCTCAAGTGATTTATTGATGTAAAACAGGAAGGGGAAGGGGAAGAGAGATGAGAAAGGGGGAAGAGAAGAAGGAAAAGGAAGGGAAGAGATCAAAGAGGAGAGAAATTAGAGACGGAGAACAGAGAAAGCCCCCAAAAAAAAAAATGACGGTAATCTATTCAATAATCCAAGTCTACGTATAAATGAAACACTAAAAGTATTTGTACTGATAATAATAAAATTCTAATAACAACAACTACTAATCTAAATAAAAGTCTCAAATATTAAAAATAATGAAAAATATTAAATTACTCACATACTTGCGCTAATACCAAAATGGATGTAAAACAAAGAAGGGTGAAGGGAGAAGAGAAATGAGCAAGAGGGAAGAGGAGTAGGGGTGGAAATAGGTCAGGCCCCTATTAGGCGGCCTACAGCCTGGCTTGTTTAGAGCCTGGTCAGGCCTGAACTGTTTGTTAAAAAGGTAAGGCTAAAACCTATTTAAAGGTCTAAATGTGTAAATAAATCAGGCCTATTTTATTAAGGCCTGACCTGTAAGCCTTCAGACCTGACCTATTTACACATTAAATAAATATAAATATATTTATATTATATAAATATCATAATATTTATTACTTTTCATTCTTATATTCTACTAAAAGTATATATTTATATAGTTTTGATAGACTCAAAGTGTACAATTATGGCCTCCAAGGCCTACAATATGAGGTTTTTTTAAAAGGCCTACATTGTTAGTAGGCCTTTAAAAAGGCTTCAAGCTCGACCAGGCCTTATAAAGGCTCAGGTCTGAGCTTAAAAAAAAACCTACATTCAGGCTCAGGCCCAGGCTCAGGCCTTCTACTCCCATTACAGATTCAGACTTGTTTAACCAAAGTCTGGCCTGACCTATTTCCATCCCTAAAGGGGAGAAAGAAACTGTAGTATAATAATCAATTCAATAATCCACAGTCTTCGTACAAATAAAACCCTACACCTATTTTTTTTTTAAGGTTTCCCCTTTTGAGTCTTTTCTACGTACAAGTAAAACAGTAAACCTTTTTTTTTATTTGACGAAGGGGTTTCTTTTTTTGAGGCTTATAATACAAAAGATTTTTTGTCTCTTCCAACAAATATACTTCTCAGGATTCAAACTTTTGTTCTTCTTCTTACGGGATGAAACTTTTACCATCTCATTTACTAGTTTGTTGGTACCATAAACCTATTTATATTAATAATAATAACATCAGGATAATAATAAGAACAACAACTAATCCTAAGAAAAGTCTTAAACAAAAAAATAATGATAAATAAAAATAGCCTAATAATAATAATAATAATAATAATAATTCATCACTTATTTTGTAAAACAAAATCTTTTCTAGAAGTGACTTATATTATAAACTCGAGGGAGTATTTAAACTAAAAATTATCCGCACATGATCAAAATTATAGACAACTTAAGTTCTAGAACAAACACATTCTTTTTATCATAATTCATACACCCATTATACCCTTGCCTTTAGTAGGGAGTTTAAACCTACAACCTCCTATTTAAAAAGTTTGAGAAAGGTGCTTAGGGCCCTTTTGGATGGGCTTTTTTCATAAAAAAAAAAACACTTTTTTAATTCAAAAAAATAATAATTTATGTGTTTAAATAATATTTTTTTAAAAAAGTAAAAGTCACAAAAAAAAGCTAAAATGCTGCTTTTTTCAAAAGCTCTAATTTTGAGCTTAAAAAAAAAGCACTACATGGGGAAAAAAAAAAAGCACTTTTTTTTTAAGTCAATCCAAACGGGCCCTTAATGTCATTTGAGTTACAACTTTCAATGCCTCAACAACAAATAAAATATTTGTGTTATTTTTTCATCTTGAAAAAACAGAAGACTTAATTTTCTATCATAAAATAAATATATATGGGGATTTCGTTCATTTGGAGGCAGGCATGGTTTGCACAAGCAAAAGTGAAATTGACATGCACAATTCGGATTATGACTTCTTAACAAAACCATATTCAGTGGAAAACTTCAACTTGTAATTATTATTGCAAACGACAAAAGTTGAAGATTCAGATTTTGATTCCGCCGCCCACCATGCTTTCAGGCATAGATTCCTCAGATTCCAACGTTTGACGCCGACAATTCAAAGTTCTGACCCTAAACCATGTGGTGCTTAAGATTTCGGAGTGAATCTATTTCCTCTTGTTCTTATTATAAGGTACCACCATACCAACTAATAAGTATATTTAATCTTTTTTTATAAGGCACCTCCTTGTTATCAAAGAGCATTAATAATCTTTTTTCATATATCCCATAATTAATAAGGGTAGTGGGTGAAAGTAATAATTAATATAGTATTAGGGTTTAGTACAATTATTAGGGGTAATATAGAAATTTACTTAAATTATAGGGAAACTTTATTGACTTTAACTGTTTTTATTGATTTGTGAAAATTGTTAGTTGATGCCTTATAATAAAAATTAGAGAGTAATTTAGATACTGCAAGTTTCCAGTCATGTTGGGAGGCGCTGAGGAGGGAGATTCTTCAAGATAAATTAATATGGAATTAAAATGTCAGAGAGAATCTTGACTAGCCAAGAGAGATAAGTTAAAAAAAAGGTAATGATATCCTCTGGATCTGAATCTAAAGCCTCAACTTGTTATTGATTAATGGGTTAAGGTGCGATTTAGTTTATTGGTTTAGGAGCGTCCAACATAATTAACTATTAAATGGATCAAAAATACTAACAAACATTTAAAAAAGTGCAATCAGCACCAAAAAAAAAAAAAATTACTCAGGAGCGCCCAGCACAACGCCGTTAGACAAAAAATTAACGTCGGTTATCTAAGGTGCAGATTGGCCAACGAACTTTTACTCCAGGAGCGCCCAATACAAAAAAATTTTATACTCAGGAGCGCCTAGTACAAAATTCTAAATTTTACCAAATTAAATAAATTTTGTTCTCAATTGTTATTATTCAAAACTATTTGTATAGATATCTATGGACAAAAATTACTCATTCTTCAATTTTATCAAAATTATAATTTTTTAAAATAAACAATTTTTTTAATTAAAAATATAATTATATGATTTAAATAAAACTCAAGGTGTTTTATAGTTTATTATATATGTTAAACAAAAAAAAAATATGATTTATTTTTATTTTAGAAAAAATTTATGTGCAAGCCACAACCTCTTGAAAGTGATGTCTGGCTGAGCCGTTTTGTCAATTCAACTCAATCCTTCCATCCATTAAATCCAACATTTGTCACAATTCCTTGTTTGATTGGGATCACGTTTAAGGTTCTAAAAATTGCTTATTTGCATAAATTGAGATAAAATTCTTTTCACATATTTACTTTGTATACTATAAATCGCGATTAAAAATCTACTTTTAAGGATCTAATCGTTATTTAAAACAAGTACTAACGTCTCTAACCTCGATCACTGACCCTTTTTCTTCCTTCACGGATTTTGCGTCCAAGATGTTTGAAGATGAAGATTGTTGATGTCCTATGTTGTCTTATAGACTCCCCTACGAAGGAAAATTATTTGTTTATCAAAATAACCATCGATGAAAATTTTCTATAACATAACATGTAAGATCAATAAGAAAAGAGTAAAGCAGTATACAACATTAATGTTATTTTCCAATAGCATATAGCACCCTTAATAGAGAGAGAGAAATGATGCATGTGTGTACAGGGGCGGACCCAGAAAATTACAGAAGGGGGCACAATTGATGGGGGATTCGGGGGTTTGGGGGGCGAATTTTTTTTTAAGGAATGTTTTAAATGCATTAAGAAAATAAAAAAGATATAAACAAGAAAAGAAAAGAATATCAAAAAAATATTCATGAAATCAATTGAATACTGATAATGTAATAAAATAGGTAATTATTTTACAAACTTGTCATTTAGAAAAGTAAGGCTAAGTGTTGTTAGAAATGCATCTACATAAATTACAATGAAGGGTGGGCACTCAATAAGTTTAAGTACATATATTTTAATAACAAAAGTATATTACAATAAAAATAATTACAATGTCATCCTTCTAGGTCTTATTTTTTGGAATTTCATTATAATTATCTTATTATCAATGCTATAAAATACATCTTTTTCAATATAAGGCACTAAACAATCATTCAACTATTCATCTTCATCCGATTACGAAGTGCAGTCTTGATGTATTAAGGGTGGACACTTGATTTAGGGTGAACAATCAATCAAACATATATTAAATTTAAAAAAAAAAAAAAAAAATCTCCAAAATCCAAGGGGGCACTTGCCCCCCAAGTCCAATAGGTAGATCCGCGCTTGTGTGTGGATATATACTTTGTGTTTGGACAGGGTAAAAATGCAGATGATCTTGTAAGATATTTCAATGAGGACCCTGCTCGTTACCCATTTGAACAAGGTAAGCACTATGTTAGACTATGTTTCTGTTAATATTCTCTCTTGTTTTTTCTACCTATCTTTTGTCTGCTGGTTAGTTCAATTGTATGAGAGAGTTTGTTGGTTGATGATTACAGTAACTACTACTCTATTGAATTTCACACGGTTGTTTCAGAATGCGCACGAAGAGAACATAAAACAAGCAGAGTTGGAGAAGAAGAAGGCTGAAAAAAGGGAGCTCAGATGCGCTAATATTCGTCAGATGGATCTGACGGTGGTGATAGAATCATCCATCACCGTTTGCGCTTAGTCATCAGCGCTCCACGAAGTGCACCAGCCAGGAATCGAACTGCGTCTGTACCGTGGCAGGGAACTACTCTACCACTAGACCACTGGTGCTTGTTGATGAGGTGTGGAAAATTAATTTATTAGACATCGTATTATTATTTTTTTCGAAGGCTGTTACTGCGTTACTCAAATGTTCAACCGTTACCCGGATCCATTTGGGCTTCCATGCGTGATGGATTTCGGCTTTTACCGGATGCTCTGCAAAATATTGATGCTTTTGTGATTATATGTATATACCACCCACAGCAGTGACGGACCCATGTTGGTGTAGGTGTCTGTAAATACAGATAGAAGATTTTAAGATATGTATATTTTTTACCTGAAATCTGTTAGCATCATTAGGCCCCTAGCTTAGTGGTAATAGAGCAATTGACCACATATGAGTTCACCAGTTTGAACCCTCGGGCGCCCCCTATGTAGCTCATTTCTTTTCTGTTTTTTTTTTCCCAATCCAAGCTCATTTCTTTTCTGTTTTTTTTTTTCCAATCCAAGCTCATTTCTTTTCTGTTTTTTCCCCAATCCAAGCTCACCTTGTATGATCTTAGAGAACTCTTGACACACTTATGTCGAACGTAATATGTTTGATAATATTAATGATGGAGATATAATACAATATTTTCAAGGAATGAATAATCGAAGAATGCTTTTGTAATCATTCTGTTGTAATAGCTTAATTGACTCTTGATTATTATTTTTCTATGTTAAATTGAAGTTTTCTTTTCTTTTCTTTTCTTGTCCATATTTTTTTGTTTTAAATGCATTTAAAACTTTCCTTAAAAAAATTTCCGGGGCAGCAATTGTGCACACATAAATATTAAAAGCTAGGTCCGCCACTGCACCTAGGTACGACGTTGCAAGAGTATAATTGATTAATATTACTCCTTCAGCTCCTAATTATAAGAATACTTTTGTAGTGTAAATTGCACAACAAAAGGGTTCCTATAATTAGAACCGGATGTAGTATATTAGTTGAAGTTGAAAAACCCTTGCAAGATTCTACATTTTCTATGGTAGAAACTATGAAGAAATAAAACCCTAAACCTTTTTTTTTTTTGATGAAGGGTCCCTCATTTCGAGGTTTTGAGTGTAAAGGGTTTTAACCAAGGTTCTGAAACCCGGACCGGTCACTGAACCGGTCGGGGTACTAAGTTAAGGGTTTGTGGGTCAGCCCGGAGTCAACCCGGGCTAGACCGGTGAGGTATAAAAAATTGGAAAATAATTTATTTCTCATCACACCAACCTAAATTTGACATACTATATATCATTTCAATATTTTAGATTAGTAGCAAAATAACCATATACTTCAATACTTGTGACATATTCAGATATTCCTAACAATTTTCTTTACAACCTACATTTGAGACAATATATTCATGGTAGCAAAATATCAAAAACAGGTATATGATGACAAAATATTCTCAAGCTGAATCTTTTTTAACACCAGAATGTGTGGGAGGATTGTTAGACTCGAGATGAACAAAGTTCTTTCACGGTTTCACCTGAAGAAATAAACGGTAGTGTGAGGCAAAATTAAAAAAAAAAATGTTTGACCGTGTCAGACCGGTTTAACCTGTCCGGGTAACACCGGTTTCACCGGTCGAAGCAGTTTAACCCTAAACCTTTTTTTTTTTTTTTTTTGAGAAGTCGGTCATTTAGGTCCTTTCACAAACCATGGTTTTAACCTCTTTCAACAAATGTGTTTTCCGGGATTTAGACTTGTGTTCTCTTCCTTATGGGATGAGACTGTTTACTCTCTCAACTAATAGCTTGTTGGTACCTAAACCTATTTATATTAATAATAATAACATCATGATAATAATAAGAACAATAACTAATCCTAAGAAAATTCTTAAACAAAAAATAATGATAAATAAAAAAAAAACAAAATAATAGTAATAACATTTCATCACTTATATTATAAGCGAATTTTATTTTTAGAGGTGACTTATATTATAGACGGGAGAGAGTATTTAAACTAAAAATTATCTGTACATAATCAAAATTGTAGACAACTTAAGTTCAATACCAAGCACATTCTTCCTTTTATCATAATTCATACACGCATCATACCTTTAAATTTAGGAGAGAGCTTAAACTTACAACCTCTCATTTGAAAAAGTTCTGAGAGAGGTGTTTAGTGCCATTTGAGTTACAATTTTCAATGCCTCAACAACGAAGAAAATATTTATGTCATATTTTCATCTTGAAAAAACTGAAGACTTCAAAATTTTCTATCAAAATAAATATATGGGGATTTCGTTCATTTGCAGGCACATTGTGTGCACAAGCAAAAGTGAAATTGACATGCAATTCGGAATATGACTTCTTAACAAACCATATTCACTAAAAAAACCTCAACTTGTAATTATTATTGCAAACGACAAAAGTTGAAGATTCAGATTTTGATTCCGCCGCCCTCCATGCTTCCAGGCATAGATTCCTCAGATTCCAACTTTTGACGCCGACAATTCAAAGTTCTGACCCTAAATCATGTGGTGCTTAATATTCCGATGGGAATCCCATTTAGATCCTTGGAATCTTCAAGTTTCCAGTCATGTTGCGAGGCTGAGGTGGGAGATTCTTCATGATAAATTAATATGAAATTAAAATGCCAAAGAGAATCTTGACTAGCCAAGAGAGATAAGTTATAAAATCAGAAGGAATGATATGCTCTGGATCTGAATCTAAAGTCTTAACTTTTTATTGATTAATTGGTAGTAGTAAAAATATACATTTGAATCTCTAATTTTATATAAATTTTTTGTTTGTTTTTTAAAAATTTTATAAAATTTTTGTTTTTTTTTTCCAGTTCTTTACTTCTAAGATGGTTTGTCCTAAATGATTTTGTGTGTGTTAATTATTATTTTAAAATAATTAACTTATATGTTATTATTTGATAATGTTATATAAAATTAAAGCACCGAAAATGTATTTTCATCTTATTAAATTTTCTTGTTATTATTAAATATAAACAAAAAATTTAAAAAAATATTTTAACATAAAATAAAAGAACTATTATAAATTTTCATAAATATTTAATATCATCTTTATAAAAATGCCCCTTCAACTAATTCCATAGAGGTAAAATATAAAAGACAAAATATAATTATGGATTAAAGTTTAAAAATACCCGTAAACTTTTATTAAAAATACATCAAGTACCATATGTCTTTGGAAGATACAAAAATGTCCATAAATATTTAACATGGATAAAAAAATATCACGACCATTAAATGCAACTTAACATAGTTACTTTTTCTGGGGCACCAATGCTATTTTTGCATTTACATATGTAACCGTTCTAATATGTTTGTTCTCATCTTAAATGTTCATGGGTGTTTTTGCACATATTAAAAGTATATCATGCTCAAAGATATGTTTACTTCATTTTTAAACACTAATAAATCTTTAAAATGAAAAAGGGTTAATACGATTTTTTGCCTTTTAAGTTTGTCCTCATTTTAATTTTAGTTATTTTAAGGGGTAAAATGCTCTAAATTTTTATTTAATTATAGAGACCAACATTTTAAAACTTGAGGAGACAAAATAAAAATGAGTACAAATTAAACTTGGGGGTCAAAAATCGTATTTAAAAAAAAAAAAAAGAAAGAAGGAAAGACTTCCATCCCCTCTCTCTCCCCTCCCCCACTGGTCCTGCCTCCTTCATTTCTGAGAGACTGAAACAATCAATCACATCTCACAGACATTAAAACCATCGCCATAGCTTACCTCCGTTGGACATGAAGTTAAAAGTCTTATGACATTGATATATTTTAATAAAATTTATGAGAAATTTGTATGAATTTTCTTTTGTAGAAGAAATTCCCTGATATTTAAAAGAAAGAGATGAAAAAGTATTACTATTCTTTTCTATTATGATCATTCAAAAAAATGTGGTAAGACACAACTAGGATTTAGGTTTGGGTTTACTTAATGGGCCTTGGTCCATAAACTGTGAGTCGCCCAAGGAAACTAATGAAACCCATTTTCTAGGCCCAACTAAATGGCGATCTTAATTAATTAATTGTTTAGTTAAACAATTTAAGTTATTCATATATACCAACGGGGGTTGGGTCTAACGGAAGGGGCTTATCCCTCACAACGTGACGAACCAAGGTTCCAATTTCCGTTAGGAGAGGTGCTCACATTTAATACTTAACAGTGCCTCGAACATGATTACCTTCAATATGAGGATACCTGTGCTAAAAAACAAAAAAACATTACTAGGCAAAATATTCATTCCAAACCTTTTTTATAAGTGACCACAGATTTCAATGTAATTTATGTGAGACGCTAACAGATTGTTACTTTTAGTAGAACTCCTTTTGCATTAAAAAAATAAAGCGCCCACACATGACTTAAATTTAATACTTTCTCTGGTCCTTATTATAAGCCATCAACCACCAACATTTTTTGGTCCTTATTATAAGGCACCAACTTACTTTAATTAACTCATTTATTACTATTTTTCCATTATGCCCTTATTTTTAACTAACTCATTTAAACCTATATCATTAAAGTAAGGGTAAAGTTGGAAACATTTATTACTTTTAGACCTCATTAATGACTTAACTTCCATTCCTTGGTTCGTAAGAAATGGTAGTTGATGTCTTATAATAAGGATCAGAGGGAGTATATATGAAAGAGTGTTACCTATTAACTTTGGTACACAGATATCCACACTTATCATTTTTCATGGCATATGTAGCCTGCATTGTTTATTCCCTGCAAAGCCATTCCTTCTTTGCTTTTCTGTCCCACTGCTCAATACATGCCAAAGGTTGTCATGTTACCTTCCCTCTGATCTTCCCTCCATTCCCACTTTTCAGGTTCAGTCCTTCCTTCTAGCTACACCCTAGCTGATTATTCCCATTTCGATGATATTGTAGCTACTGCATCCTTTTACTTTTCTTAACCTATTCCCTCATTCCTTAGACAACTTGTCCTTATCATGTTGCTACATGTTCCATTTGGAAAAACTCACCGTTAGCAAACCTCATCAAAAGCACAAAGTTAATTATTTGGGATGAGGCCCTTATGGTTCAATGCTTTTGCATTGAAGCATTTGATAGAAGTTTGAAGGATATTATGCAGTGTAATTGTGTTTTTGGAGGAAATTGTCTTCTTATGGGTGGTGATTTTAGGCAAATTTTCGCGCCACCAGTGGCGTGAACTTTTTTCACGCCACTGACACAAACTGACACATTTTGTGTCAGTGGCGTGAATCTTTTTTACGCCACTAGTGGCGTGACCTGTCCTTGCGTCACCAACTGCATTACTTTGGTAAAATGTTTCCAATCTGATTTAATTAGGTAAATTTTTTTTAAAAAAATTATTTTGGTAAATTTGCCGAAATATGAAACTAAATTCTTCAATTGACCCCAATGTCAATAAGATAACAGAATGGTTTTGAAAATGGTTGTTAGATGTTGGGGATGTGAATTTAGGGGAATTTATTGATGGTGTTGCTGATATTGAAATCCCTGAAGAAGTTCTGATACCAAACTCAAGTGATCCCATAAATGCAATTGTGCAAGCGACATATGCTAACATTATGGACAGCTTGACAGTCAATGAGTACTTCAATGACCGTGCTATTCTAGCTCCAACGGTTGAGTAGATGGTCAACAAAGTCAATGAGTTTATTTGTTCTAATCTTCCAGGTGAAGAATATGAGTTCCTTAGTTGTGATACTGTTTGCAAGTTAACCAAAGATGCTGACAGTTTTGACAACCTGTACAACACAATATTCCTCAACATGATAATCTGCTCGAGTTTACTGTTTGGGTTGGCGGTAGGAGCAGTGACTTAAAAGCTATTTGACTTTAAAAAAAGCTCGGTAGGAAAAAAGTCAGGTTATAGATAATAATTTGTGTTTGAATTGATGGTGGTAGAAGTGACGGTGGCCACATCAAAAAGCTGAGAGCATTATGGAAAAAGCTGGATTCTCGGAGCTTTTTCCTTAATCGCCTTTTTGAGCTTTTTAACTTAAAGTTCAGCCAACGCAATGGGCAATCCAAACAGAAACTTTGAGTTTTTTTCTTTGGGTCGTTGGCTTAAAAGCCACTGAAATTTTTACACACCAACGCTGAAAAATAAGCTACTTCAAACAGGGCCGGACTTGTGCTTAAAATTGGTGCCCTGTTATATTGCTTAGGAACATTGATCAAGCTTCGAGGATAATGCAATGGAAAAGACTCAGAGCATCTATGATTGGGAAGAAAGTTATTGAAGCACTTACATTGAATGGATCAAGGCCTAATGAAAAGGTGCTCATTCATAGAATGGACATGAACCCTTCAGAACCTAGATGATCATTTCATATGTAAAGGAGACAATTCCCAATAATACTTTTATTTGCAATGACAATAAACAAAAGTCAAAGAAAATCTTTGCACCAAGTCGGATTATATCTTACAAAACCAGTATTTACACATAGTCAACTTTATGTTACACTATCAAGAGTACGAAGCATTGAAGGTTTGAAGATTGTGTTGGATGACCTTGGATATGAAGGAAAAGCAACAACCAAAGATTTAGTTTACAAGGAGGTGTTTTGTAATGTTGATCGACTTTCTTAGGGTGTTATTCATCTTCTTATTTGAAGTAGACTATGATGTGTTCTTGTTAGTTTACGTCAAGGAAGACTAATTTGTATGTTATTTATGTTGATCCTTTCATTTTAGGTCCTTCTTCCTTAAGGACATAATGAACGTTGTATTTTGTTTATTATAATCTCCCGTGCCTTGCACGGGTAATACATGCTCATTCTTCAATATAGATGGTTATTTATTTGTGTTAAAGAAAATACTTTAGAATTTGTGTAATCAAGATGGGACAATCTATGAATATAAAACAATTAGCACAAGAGAGTAAACAGAAGAACTCACAGTATATGAGAATCAGATGCAGAAATAAAAAACGATGAAGTCCGAGCCCAATATATGTTGTCTCCTTAAGACAATTTGTTCCCTCTATATTGATGCCTAAGGATTGTGAACAATTGTGTCCCAGGATATAACGGATTATGTTTTCAGAATGATGGCACTATCAATCAAAAGCTCCTACAAACACAACCAAATGCCAAAAAAATCACACCCAAGAGATTATGGCAAAATACAGTAACTGCATGTATGAAAGCGAAGTGTTGGAAAATCAAGTGGATTTTCTATCAGACGCTCTTCTATTTATAGATGACAAAACAGTTAGATGGACTCTTGCGGTGAATTGACGCGATGAATCGGTGGTGGTGAACCAAGTACTAGTTGCAATGTTTCAGTTTCAAAAATGAACGGTTAAAAATTTGAAAACAACCAAAACCGTTACTGGTGCTGGTTGGGAGAAACAAAGGGGCTAAGTGGGAATTAGTAAAAAATTTAGGGACTGTATGGACAAAAACTAAAAAATTCTTCAATAAAAAATTATTTTTAATCTCACACACATGCACAACCAAACCGAGTCGGGCCGACCAGACGGACCAAGGTCACGAATCAAGAGAGGTGTGCCCCACAAGGCAATCTAGAGAGGTGAAGTGGAGGCTTATAAACCCTTCCACTTCTTATATCTTGTCCAATGTGAGACTTCTACTTACACACCCTTTCATCTTCCCTTTTCCTCTTCTTCTCCAACCCACTTCTTATTATTAACTGATGGGATTTAGACACAAAAATCCAACAATCCCCCACATGGATAAGAAGTTAGTCCATCGTGACTAAATGCAAATGAACATGCCGGAAAGTGCAATTCCTCTATGAAAAGCAAGCGCATCGAGATAGGTAGGTGTCACCTTCGAACCTTCTCTAGTAAAAACCTATCGGGTGTATTCGATCAATCGGTAGACATGATGCCTTGAACTGTTGACCTTTAGTGTACACCAAGACAATAGGAGTCATACAATTGCTTCTCTAGCATTGTTGTGTCCATTTTGGCCTTGGACACCTGCCTAGTTCTGTGAGTGTTCTAGAGAATCAGCCTTTATTAATTCTCATAGAAGCGACCCCTACTTTACTCTCACATGGGTGATTTCTTGTGATGTAACTCAACATACATCATCTGAACACATCAGATTAAGAAACCAATAAAAGCCTAAATACTATCCCTCATATATGCACTTTCTTGTCATAAGAATGAGTATGAGTATAAAACTCCATAGTGCTCACAGTCAATCATCACTTAGTTGTCTCTTTGAACCTAGTTTGTGGGATCTCTACTCATCTTGGTGAGTCACCGCAATGATAAACAATTGATAGGCCTTAAACTCAATCCTTTCGACAAATTCTCAACCAACTCTCTAGGAATCCCTTTAGTCAACGACAAGTCTACTTGGATGACTTTCAAGACACAACACCCCACCAAGGGTGAACACATATCCACTTGTGGATCTTGTGTCGTTAGAGCCGGTGATCTAATTTGCATCACAATACCCTTCTAACACTGCAAGATACTGTCAAAAATTAGAATCTACAGGGTTCTTCACATGAGCTCTATTCAAACTCGTGACTTTCTCAAGAATTTTAGCAATATTGTGTGCATGTGATAAAGTCAACCCATCAAATGTTCTCTGAATTTTAATATCCAAAATAACATTTGCTAGACCCATATCTTTCATATCAAACTTACTGGTAAGCAATTGCTTTGTAGCTTTAATCATTTGATTATTGCTACCTATTATCAACATGTTGTCTACATAAAGACAGACTATGACAAACCTATTTTCACTATTTCAAACATAAACACACTTGTCACATTCATTAATATTAAAACCATTCGACAACATAACTTCATCAAATTTCGTATGTCGTTGTTTTAGAGCTTGCTTAAGTCCATAAAGGGACTTTATCAAGTGACAAACTTTCCGTTCTTGTCCTGAGACAACAAATCCCTCAGGTTATGCTAGATAAATCTCTTCATCTAAGTCACCATTCAAGAAAGCTATCTTTATATCCATTTGATGTAACTCCAACCCATTCAACGCTACTATCGCGATTAACATCCTAATAGATGTAATTCTTGTAACAGGTGAATAGGTATTAAAGTAGTATATGCCTTTATATTGTCTATAGCCTTTTACTACCAACCTAGCTTTGTACTTATCAATAGTGTCATTTGCCTTCATCTTCTTTTTGAAGACCCACTTAGTTCCTAGAGGCTTATTGCTAGGAAGAAGGTCAACCAATTCTCATGTGTGGATTGACAGAATGGATTCAATTTCAATATTGACAGTCTCTTCCCAGAATGGTGCTTTAGGGGACCTCATAACCTCTCTATACATCCGAGGCTTATTTTCCAACAAAAATGTTAGAAAATCAGGCCAAATGATGTTGTGGTCCTTTGCTTTGTACTACGTTTAGGTTCCTCCTCTACATGATCATCACTAGTCATAGTATCCCGAAGTATTATAGTATTGTTATCATTATTATCACTAGCTTCATTTCCCTTGACTTAATCATATGAACATGGATATCTGATACCTCAGACTTATAAACCAAAAATCGATATGCACTATTGTTAAGTACATAACCAATAAACACGTATTCCAGTGTCTTAGGTTCGATTCTCAACTTTTGGATTTAGGAACCCTGACCTTAGTCAAGCACCCCACATTTTCAAATATTTCAAATAAAACCTCATCTATGGGGGCTAGGCTAACTGAAATTGGAAATCTGATGATGTTGACCCAAAAGTTTAAAAAATGTGGAAATTTCACCCCTTCGGACTGTTAAGTTTAACAAATACGGATAAATGGCACTTAAAACATGTCACCTCCTCATCTAAAGTCAACAACTCCTTATCAACTCACCCTCTCCACCATCCCTCTTTCTTTTCTCTCTCCCTCTTCCTTTTTCGATGAAAATGGTGGCCGATAATGGCAAGAAAAATCACCTCCTTCCTTCTCATCTCAAAGCTCCTATAAGAAAGCATTCAGGGCACTTCTTTACTTGTGCTTTCTCCCTTGTACCTCTTCCTTTTCTAAATAGACTAAGATATCGAAAGCGTGCTTTGGATTATTGAATCAGCACTCTCAATCAAAAAGAAAGATCACATTGCATACCCCAGATAGAGAAGGAAGCATGACAGCTGAACCCAGCTCAGAAAATAAAAACAGAGAGCTCGAACGATCCAAAACAATCTTTTACAAGATTGGGCTCACCTTTAGATTGGGCCAAGATGCTGGAGGAAGAGAAGAAATGGGGGATTGGAAGAGAAGAAAAGTTGATCAGAAGGGAGGGAAGCTTGAGACGGGCCTTGATGATTAGAGAAATGAAGGATTGAGAGCGACGACGTTGATGGGTTCAGAAGGGAAGGAAGGTCGATTGGGTTCAGGGGAGAGGGGGGAATGAAGGGTAAGGTGGAGAGAGGATGATGAGGTAACATCTTTTGAGTGTCAAGTGGATAAATTAATCAACTTTTTAATGGTCAAAATTAATGGATTAAACGATGGGGGCCACATTACACTCTTTTTTAAACTCACGAATAACCCCTCGAAAACTTCTAAACATCTAGCACCTATAGGTGAAAACTTTCGGGGCATTTTTGCCCTTCAACCTTATACATTGTTTAATTCTGTGTTTTTTATAAACAAGATTCTTAAGTGAAACATTAAGACACCGAGATTACTCATCAAGTGCATGTTTTGAAAATAATCAAACCATGGTTTCATAAACTCTTTCTGTAAGTCAAGAAAAACTCCCCTTACCTTTTCACCTTCTAAATCGTAAAAACACTTCTACAAAGTTAAAACAATCCGACACCAAGATAATTTGATAAAGGCTGACAAAAAATTCAAAAAAGGGCTAGAATGTTGGGAAAATCCCGCAAAAAGGAACTTTAAGAGAGAAAAAAAAATTAAAAAGGTGTTTCTAAAATTCATAATATCAGATAAATGTTATGTCTGATTTTTCTTTTTAAAATTAAAAATAAATGACGGAAATGCCCTTACATATCTTTTTTTGGAAAAATAATATTACCTTTCCTCCCATAGCGACTGTCGTCGACTGACTGTTGAAGACATACCCCCTACCGCCACCAAAGCTTTGCCACCAATGAAATAATTATTAGCAAAGTAACAAGATTTGTAAGGAATTTACCACATTTCATTAGGTTTTGATATCTTTCGCTTACCAAATAAAAAGTTCAAACTATTATTCTTGTCAGGGTTCTAGCGACCGGGCAGTCAGCCACCAGAGCTTCAGCGCCAGCAGGGGTATGTTAGCGACGGTCGTTTGGGGTATGGGGTTAACACTTATCTAGTATTATAAATATTGGAAATACTATTCTATCTTTTCATATTTTTTTTTAAAGTTCTTTTTCAATCTTTTTTCCACAAATATTTCAATTTCAATCAAAATCAAAATTCTAATAAAATGAACCAACAAAACCTAGCACATTTGGTAAATGATTGGGCTTGTTAAACATGATGTTATGGGTTTAAACCAGGCTGTGGGCATGAAAAATGCTTTGTTGGTAGAGGTAAAATCTACTTCTGTGATCTCTACACCTTGGGAGGATTAATTTCTAGCTATTGGTTGAGGAATGTCATCTAGATTCTTTAAAAAAGTTCTAATAAAAGATTAAAGATCCTTGGACATGTTACTTAGATATTCTTAGAATTCACTCCCTTAATAATTTAAGATACATCATCAAATAAACTTATTTTGTTACTTATTTTGAGTTTTTTTTATTGCGCTTTGTTAAATGTACTTTGAAATTTGTAATTGGCCTTCCTCATTTTAATATATACTAGTTTTCCTAATACAAAATACAAGTCACTAGTCACTGTCAACTACTTCACTAGAACTAAGAAAGAGGGGTTAAATTATTAAATTTGTTTTAAATTTAAAAAAAATCCAACTTTTCCTTCCTCAAATCTGTCAAAATTAAAAAAAAAATAGTTAATAAGTCTCTAGATAACTTACATTACAAATTAAAAATTTCTTTTAAAAGATATATAATATATTTTAGATTGGGGGAGTATCATAAAAAAGTGTAACTTATGAAATTTTGTGCATTCTATGGATTTGACACTTGTAACATTCAAGACATTACAAATAAGGGAAGATAGTTGTAGAATGTCTTGGACTAACCAGAAGTTCTATAAAGTCCAGCTTTGAGTTATTGTAAAACCTAATGGTCCAACAAATTTAGTTCTTTTAGTCAGATTGTATATCAAACTAGCCTAAAAACCAACCTGTCAAGCCTAATTTAAGGCAGGTATATATAGGAGCCTAATTTAAGGCATGTATATATAGGAGAAATTCTTGCTGCAGTTGAAGATGAGTCACCCCAACGGGTGGAGTTTTCGGAAACGGCTTGGGTCCTCTTCTTTTAATATCCTCTTCTCTCATACTGCGCCGTTTTGGGCACAAAAAGTGACCCTCATGCGTGTTTTTTTTTTAGGATAGTATCGGGTTAAAAAGATACTTCAGGTTGTTGATCGGTACTGAAAAAATATTTCATAATATTTAAAAATTATTTTAGAATCTTAAAAAAAAAAATGGTACTTTCGAGTATTACAAATATATTTGAGGATACTGACCGGTATTGAAAAAAATACTTCATGATCTTTAAAGAATAATCCAGGGTACTGACTAGTACTAAAAATATACTTGAGGACACTGACTGGTACTGAAAAAAATACTTTATGATCTTCAAAAATTATTTTATGATCTTGAAAAAATATTTCAAGGTATTAACTAGTACTAAAAGAATATTTCAGGATACTGACTAGTACTAAAAAAAATACTTCATGATCTTTAAAAAATAATTCTTGAAGTGATATATATTTTTAAAATCCTAAAATACTTCATGATTTTTAGATCCTAGAATAATTTTTTAAGATGATGAGGTCTTTTTTTTTAGTACCGGTCAGTATCCTCAAATATATTTGTAGTACCGGTAAATACCCTAAATAATTTTTTAAGATCATAAAATAATTTTTAAAGATCATGAAATATTTTTTCAGTACCGGTCAATAACTTGAAGTGTCTTTTTAGCACCCGTTAGTATCTTGAAAAAAAAAAAAACATGAGGGTCACTTTTTGTGCATCAAAATGGCGTAGTATGGGAGAAGAAGATGGAAGAGGATATTAAAAGAAGAGGACCCAAGCCGCTTCCGGAATTCTCACCCTAACGGAATTCTCACCCTAAGAACTACGGTCCTGGTTTTTCTCACATGGGTCACTCCAACATGTAAAACTCTCACCCTAAGAACTAAGGTCCTGGTTGTCACACACACTTACAATTCAGTCTTCTTATATCATTTTCTTGGGCCTTCGAATGATTCATGGGGCATGATTGATTTGAATCGTTTTGTTGGGTCTCCGAATGATTCATGGGGCATGATTGATTTGAATCGTTTTGTTGGGTCTCCGAATGATTCATGGGGCATGATCGTTGCCACCGGTTCATCGAGCTTTGCTCTAACTAATCCGGATCCGACTTGAGTCGCGCACCTAACCGTTGTGGGTGAGTCTCTTATGAGATTTTCAGTATTCATGCGCTCAAACTTGAAAGTTCGAAACCTGTTTAAACGACACAAGCCGCTTCCTACTTGTATCAACCTCCGTTTGACCCTTTCTAATATCGTTATTGGATTGGGATTGATTTTAAAGTATTCTTTTTAGCAATGTTCCTTCCTTTTCGGGATAGACTCAATGTTTTTCTCCAATTCATGTCAGACGAAAAAACAAAAAAAAGTTGCACGAGGAATATTAGAATACACTAGAAGTTGTTTACTATGCTTAGCTGGCAACCAAAGTTGCATATCAGTTAGATTATTGACAAGTTGTTACTAATTAGTTTCAGTACTTACACGTGTACTTGTATCCTCCAACCCCAATTTACTTCTGTATCTCTTCATCTATATAATAGATAGACGAACACTCCAATCAATAAGATCAAGATTCATCTCTTTTTAATCTGTTCTCTGAATTCCATTATTCTAGTATATTCACCCCATTTCTTTATGGAAAAATGGGTGAAAAGTCCATTTAAGTATTTTACTGGGTTAAAGAAACTGTTATGTTTTTAAATAAAGTACCTAACACTTTTTTTTTTTCATATCAAAATTTTAGGAAAGGGGTTAGGAAAGTATTCTAAGTTGGGTAGGGCAAACCATTTATCACCCTCAGATGTTAACCTAGACACCTATGAGCTAGGATATCTCCCTCAGCACCTTGACCAACTCCAGAGCGTCCTTTGCCTGTTGAACACAAGGAACCCAAGGACGAGGGGTAGTACCTAATACTTGAATTCAAATCCCTGTTAAAAAATATTCATTGGACCTTTGGGATTAAGGATGGGATGCCGACAAAGGACATGCAACCCCCAACACGGATAGGCCCAAAACGTACAGGGCAGTGTTCTCCCATCTATAGACCTTGAATATCTCTACATTTAAAATAACTATATTGAAATCTGATCTTAAAATCTCAGTCAACCAAAATCTTTTGATTTATAGAATATCAAAGACTCGACCGCGTATCCCAAATAGAAATTAGATAACTCTTCATGTAAGAAGATTCTTAGTTCAAGATACACTGGAAACCAAAAGTTCTGAATCCAACTACATCACTAAATGCCAAAAAAGTAAAGAAATTAAAACGACTTTAAATTCCTCCAAAAGTAAAGAGATGTGTCCACATAGTCTTCAGCGATACTGCAAATGAAAAAGTGATAAAATTTCGTTGATATTGTCAATATAGAGTATAAAATATGTATCAGAATACTGTACAGTTATGTATCAGTACTATAGTCCTGTACAGTTATGTATCAGTACTATAGTCCTGTACAGTTATGTATCAGTACTATAATACTGTACAGTTATGTATCAGTACTATAATCCTGTACAGTGTATATGATTCTTTGTAAAGAAAAAGTTGTGATTGTAAAACAATATATGGCAAGTAATAACTTTTTTTTTTTACCTTGATGAAGCCAATTTCCTTGGCATTGCTTCGGAAGCACTGGCGGCAACACATAAGCCCATACTTCCTAATCAAACCATGAGGGTTACCGCACACCCGGCTGGATAACACAAGGTAAATTACGGTTATAATCAATGTAAAATTCAACATTAATTCAAGATAAAAAAAGCCAAGTGCACCCATTAAAAATAAATCCATGAGCAGATTTACAACAGGTAAATTACCGTTATAATCAATGTAACAATTCAACATTGAATCAAGATAAAAAAAAAAAAAGACAAGTGCACCCAGTAAAAAAAATAAATCCATGAGCAGATTACTAGGACAATAGTAATGGTGATAAAAAAAATTCTAGGTCTATCAGTAAAGATGAGACAGCTTTAAGAAGTAAATGATGCACAAATCGTAGAACCCCATGGAAGTAAAACATAGAATTTAACCACTAACTTGCTACTTGATAAAAAGAGTAAGCTAGCAATTTGATCCCTGGATACTGGGTCCAATTAAATTTAGTCTCTGAACGCAGCGAATGCACAAGCTAACCCTAGAAATTAACAAACTCGCTACAAGTTGACATTATGAGAGTCCTTGAATCAATTTAAAAACAAGATACAACAGTTTGTTATTTTCATGGTCCAATTGTAAATGAATCCCATGCTTTTGGAGAACAAAACGTCAGTTCACTAGTTCCGTCATTGAAAATATAGAAAACTGCCAAGGTTATTGTACAATATGATTATTCGATTGACTATGAAGAATATCGGCTAACCACATCAAAAGACAAAGGGCTTATGATTATTATACCGAAGTAAATCCAATCACTTAAGATACTCGTGATCACAAACATGAACAAACGATTTAGCCATCACAGAGAAGAGAAATTTCGATTTAGCGGTAAGCTTACCAGGTGCGAGAACCAGGACCGTAGTTCTTAGGGTGAGAATTCCACACGTTGGAGTGACCCATCTTCAGCTACAGCAAGAATTCCTCCTTTGGCTACCAAAGATCGCGGCTAATGATACATGGACGAGAGGAGGTTGGGAGGACGACAGCACCATTATATACCCCGATTGAAAACCCTAAAATCATAATATCAAACCATGGACTAAATAACACTAAATGGGCCAAGCCCATACTAAGTTACAGTATTTTTATTTTTGGGCTTTGAAAAATTTTGTTTCTTACTCCCTAATTAATAGTTGTTGATTTATGATTATTTCCTGCTTTATTGCTAGTTGTTATTAATTTTTCAGCTTATAAGTATACCTCATTTAAGAGGAATAAATCACGGATGAATAAATAAATTTTTTATTGGAGTTCAATTTCTAACAATATATATATATATTAAAGAATCACTTGATTATATTTAATGAATTGTTAGTATCTCCTACACAATAAAGAATCACTTGTTTTTCCTCCTTTCTCTTCATTAAATCTGGAAGTTAATTTTTATATCAGTGTATAGATCTCAAAAAGTTATGTGGAATCAAAAAAAGAATCACTTAATTCGGACTTTCGAACTAGAAGTTATAGTCTTCCGAAGTTTTAACCTTTTTTTTAATGATTTAATCGGCTAAATTGGTTTTTTAGTCGACTAAATCGTGGGGGTCTTCAAAAAAAAAATTGAACGCGTTTTAGTCGAATAAAATTTACTCGACTAAACAGGGGCACATTGAGAAATAGTTTTCTGATAGGGGCACATTGGGAAATAGTTTTTGGACAGGAGCATTTTAGTAAATAGTTATTTAATAAGGAGCAAATTGGGAAAAAAAACCTCCATTTTTAGACAAAAAGTAGTTTTTCTAAAAAAAATAAAAATAGATAGCATACCATGCCCACATACTTTTGAAATCTTTGTCCAAAACAGCTATTGAGATCTTCGGTAAAATATAATAAACACATCAAACACTGATTAGGAAGCCAAAACACCATAAGAAACTCGTCTTATAATGATATGAAATAATTAATTAATTTTTGATAAATATTCACTAATCAACCATCATATTATTTTTCAAAAAAGAAAAAGAAATACCGATCACATAGTCAAACATTTAAAACAGTGTTTGACAAAAAAAGACATTTAAAACAGAAAATATTTTTAAAATTTTAAATTTAAGCTCTGCACTTAAAAAGGCATATACGAGTATTACTTTGGCCAAAAAAAAAATAAATGAAATATAAGACGTTTTGGTTAATATTTAAATGAAAATAAATGAAGGCAAGTGGAGAGGTTGGGATTTGATTGATGTGCAAATTCGGAGCAAATGGGTTTGTGTGTGGGGGCATGCCTTTTACATTGGAGAAGCCGTTCCTCGATAAGTGGGAAGAGAGAAGTAATAGGGTGGCCCGTTGACCCTATCATAACCTAAAAAGAGTGGGAGTTATTTTGGGATATGGCAAAAAATAACTCACATTGAGCTAAAAATGGGGTTTAATAGGCTGGTCCGTAGAGTCCAGCCCATTTTGACAACTTTATGAATTTGGGTTCATTGCAAATGCGACGATCTCATCCTTTATGGAAATAAGTACCAGCCATCAGGTCAGACTTGAAAGTTTAAACAGTGCGAAAATCTTCTTGCAGAAGAATGGGTAAGCAAATTGCTTAGAACTCTTCTTGCAGAAAAATGGGTAAACAAAAGAATTTTGTGATATTGTGTTGCTTTATGTGAGTTTAATTTTCCATTCGGCAATACATATTGAGTATATCGGGTACTAAATTCATTTTTACTCATCATTGTATTGGTTTAATAGTGTGTTTAAATTTTGATTGTGCAATACATTTGGTTAAATTGATTTCTAAATTCGATCTTACTTTTAGAATTTTGTATAATTCTGCTGGTTTAACAGTCGGTTTTTAAATTTACATTCTACAAATTGTTCCCTAATTCGTTGTTGCTATATTTGTATCTAACTATTTGTTTTTTTTCTATTGACCCGTTTTCTCTTCTCTGTGAGAGCTCTTTCCTCTCCACCAAGAGAGTTATTCCCCCTCCGCCGAGAGAGTCCCTCCCCCTCCTCCGTGAGCGCCCTTCCACGCCCCGGTTGTGAGTTCCTCCTAGGGGAGAGCAATGGGCGGGTTGGGCAACTCATGGCCAAACCCATAACCCGCCCATTTAATTTAAACAGGTATGGGCTAGCCCATACTCGTATCTCAACCCATTTAAACTCGTAAAAACAGGCTAGCCGGGTTTTGAGTAACTCATTTACTACCTATTTATTTTTTTTAGGAAAAAAAAAAAACATAAACATTAAACATCCATATAAATTCGTCATTCTAAAATCTGAAATCTAAATATTCAAAGTTCAATAATCAAAATTCACACAAAAGAACCTAAATAGACAAAATTATGACTTTTGAATTGATGACCCAGATAATGTTTGAATTTTGAATTGAAGTCGAATAATCTGTAGTAAGGGACATACAAACTTTAGATCGTTTGAAATATTTTCTCAAACATTTTGCTTATTCTAAATAAATTTTGTAACAATCCCTTCAGGTAATGAGATGTGCATTATTATTTATATAGTCAATTAAAAAAATTTACTAAATGGGCAGGTATGGGCAACCCAAATGTGTGCCTATAGCCTGCCCATTTAAATTTTAAATGGGCGGGTTCAAACCTGCCCCGTTATAAGCTTTTTTGGGTGGGCTCAAAATGACCCAATTATACTGGGTTGTGGGCGGGCTCACCGGTCATGGTTCGATGCTCAGCCTTAGTTCCCCCTTTCTTTCTGAGTGCCCCCCCCCCCTCATCCCCTATTTCCACATTTTCTTTACCCCATAACTTTGTTACGCCCTATTTTCCCTCTTGCCTCCTCATAAACCACTGTTAAGCGCTACTCTTGAAGCGACGTTCTAATGGAGAGAAGCCAACATAGTGGTGGAACCCAACGAGGCAAAGAAGTGCTTGGATCTAAGCGACCCAACCATGGGTCATAAAGGTCGTTCCCTTGTTGGTTGACTCGGAGATGAACAAGAATCGAATAGAGGCACCTTGATTGCTATGATCAAGAAAGGTGGGGTATCGACAAGGAGATGGAGATCCATGAGATGCCGAGAAGAATGTGAAAGTGGAGCTTGAATCACCAAGAGGGGGTGAATTGGGGATTCTCAAATTCTTTTCGAGATGCTATGTTTTTCGGATGAAGTGTAGAAGTAAAACAGAGTATAGAGAAGAGAAGCAAGACACAAAGATTTATAATGATTCGGTCCAACTAATTGACCTACATCCAGTCCCCAGACTCTCTGGGATTTCTCACTATCAAGATTGATTACACACTCTGCACTCAAGAGTAATTCTCTCTCTAGAACTTACTCCCCCTTACAAGTTGTAATCAATAACCCCAATCTCCAAGTCCCCTTGACTTGAGATAACTTACAAGAATGATTTACAATCAAGAAAAACTCTCTAAGAGTATATATGATAAACACTTGAAGAATAAATGTATCAAAGATACTTTACTGAGAAAACTCAAAGAGTAATTGAAACTTTAATGATTTTCGTTCTTGCACAGAGTTGGTTGTTGAGAAGACTTGAATGCATCTCTATTTATAGGTAGAGATCATTAAATGACCGTTATAAATCCTCGAGATAACCGTTGGAGTGATTAGAGGATGATTAATGAAGGTTTTGGTCTTCTTCTCTCTACTCTTTAGTTAATCCGAGTTTTGCGAAATTGAGTTGACTCTTGACTATTAATCCGTTGGAAGAGCAGTTCTTTGGATGTAGAAGGCAAGCATTAACTTCTCCAAAACGTGTGGAGAATGTTTGTCCAAAAGCATACAAGTTTTCTGCACTTTTCATTAAATGTGCTGACATGCTTTTTGCTTTATGCTAAGTCTCCATTTAATCCTGTCTAAATCATCTGAAACTCACTAACAAACTGATTAAATATAGTTAAGAATAGTAATGAGTGATGATATAGAGTATAGAGATCAAACATCAAGATTTTGCAAATTCATTTTGTTTGAAATTCAAATCTCGCGATGGAAACTCGAGTTGGTTCATCCAAACTCGAGTTTTCATGCTTCAGTGTTCTTTCAAAAAAATACCGAAACTCGAGTTTTCAATTCAAACTCGAGTTTTCTCCTTTCAGAGACAAATATCGCGATTTGGCATTTTGGACAAGCCTAGTGAATAGTGCAAAACTCGAGTCATTAAGTGACTAACTCGAGTTTTGGACTTTTAATGAGAAATTATGTTTTAGTCCAAAATCTCAAAGCTGAGTTTCAAATCATAACTCGAGTTTTCAAACGATCAAATTTAGCAGAGCTCTCTGCCTGGTCAAAACTTGAGTTTCCAAAACTTAACTCGAGTTTTTCATTCGATGAAAAACTTTGGAAACTTCTCTGTAAGGTCGAAAACTCGAGTTTCAAAACAAAAGCTCGAGTTTTCTCTTTTATGAGAAAACATTGAAAAGCATGGTCGATTTGAACACGGGAGTTTTCACAAGGTCAGACATGAGCATTGTTCTCAGATGATGGAAACTCGAGTTTTCTATGGTCAACTCGAGTTTTCATGAACTATGAAAATCTTTGAGAATTCTCAGTAAAGTCTAAACTCGAGTTTCCTATGGAAACTGGAGTTTTGATTTCTTTGAAAAGCTTGGTTGCTCTCTCTTGTCAAAACTCGAGTTTTCAAAATCAAACTCGAGTTTGCTTTGTCTGTGAAAAACTTCGAATGCTCTCTATATGACCAAAACTCGAGTTTTCAAACCTTAACTCGAGTTTGCATTTCTTTATAAAAATTTGAGCACTTCTCTCAGTCGAGGCCAAAACTCGAGTTTCCAAACTCGAAACTCGAGTTTGTTCTTAGACAATAAGTTTTTCAAATTACAAAGACAAATTTCAATCGTGTTTACAATTGTCCGTTATCATCAAAACCAATTGAGAACTAACGTAATGCCTACCTATTCGGGTTCGCTAAACATGATGACTATAAAAGAGTCTTGAAAGGTCGCTCGTGGGCAATCCAAGGAGTGCTTTTGAACATTCACCATGTGATAATTATATGGTCTTTCGGGAGGTATGTTTTGTGGTGTCCATATTGGGTCAGGTTCATGGACTACCCGTGTTGCCTTCAGCAGAGAAACGTTGTTAAATTATGCAATGTTGTGGGTAGGGTTCATTTATTTGAATCACCGAAAATCCATGACAGGCTCTCTCGTACCTTCATTAGAAACCGAGTTCTCATTAATATCCTTGAACCCCTCATCACGGTTTTGGGTTCCTTGGCCAACAGAACCTATCCGGGTCACTTGCTCGATGGGAGAGACTCGAGAACTATTGTTATATTTAACGGTTGCATTGGCCATGAGGCGAGAAATTGAAAATATCAAGAGGAAATCACTAAAGAGGATACTGCAGAAGGACACACAGGTAATGGGTTTGGCACGGCCTACGTAAAGACCATTGAAGAAGCTCTTGTGGTGTATGATAAGAGCTGGGATGAGGCGAAGCTGCTGCTCGGGAAACCGCCGCCGAAGATTGGCCAAGCCTTGAACCAGAGAAGGATAGGAGATCGTTCAATAAAAGGAAATAGCGAAATTCATGGAATGATGTCGGATTTCCCGCCACCTAGCCAAGATACAGCTGCTAACAGCCAAGAACACGTGGAAGCTTTCATCACTACGCATCCATGTAGGGAACTAGTCATAGCAAATCGCACAATAAATGGCAATAGCAATCTCCATGGAGTGAAGCTGGATGTCTCGCTGCCTCGCCAAGATCCTACTGTTACTAGCTGAAATCAAGTGGAAACCATCATCACAGCGCCATCATGTCAGGAGGCTTTAATATCCAAATCCACAATTATTGTCTCACTTTCTCGCCAAGAACTTGCTGCAAACGGTCAAAGCCACGTGGAAGCCTTCATCACTAAGCAATCATGCATGGAGTCTTTAATACCCAAATCCCCAATAATTGTGGACGTCAGCTCAGAAAGCCCAAAGTCTCAGCCTAAGCCTATGGCCCAGTGTAAACCTGAAAGGGATGCAATCAACCCAATTAATAACACGATCTCGTGTCTTCATGACCATCAGGCACCAATCAGCCATAATTTGGAGATTCACATTAAACAGCCGTCATACAAAGTGGAATTTCTTGCAGCGAGATTGACATTCAATCAACCATTATTCCCTTTGTCGATTTGTCTCCTTTGACGATGATGACTACGAGGTTTGACTAGAATAAATTTGAAAAGATGTTATGAACCGCTAGAGGAGGAGCGGCAGCCTATACAATCAAAAGAAGACTTGTCTTCCATGAAGAAAAGCTCGGTACCACATGCCACTAATGCTCCTTCAGCTGTTGGGACCTCACATGCCAGCATGCGTAAGCTCAAAAAGTCCATGCGTGGTAAACAAGGAACACGAAGAACCAAAGTAGTTGAGCTTAAAACCAATGCCCTCTTCAACCCATCCCTGGTAGTGGATAGCTGCAATGATATGGTTGATACCCCCTCTTCTCCTTACCATGAAACTTCACACAACGCCGATGGTTGCCACCAAGCAGCCATCGGTTTGCCATGAGTCTCCTATCGTGGAACTGTCAGGGGTTAGGGGTTCCTCTGAAAGTTAAGTACCTTAAAGAAATATGCCTTAAACAAAAACCCCAAATAGTCTTCCTCATGGAGACTAAAAAGAAACGTTAGTATGTTAGCAAGATCAGGCAATGATGTGGTTTTGATAAAGAATGGATTATTGAGCCTATGGGTCGTAGTGGTGGTCTTGCTCTCTTCTGGGATAAGGAAACTATCATGAACATCCTTGAGTCCACCTTTTATGCAATCCATACATCAATCTTTGATCTGTCGGTTGATTTTCCGCAATACATCTCCTTTGTCTATGGCCCCCCGGCAGAGAACGATGGGCTTATTGTCTATGAAAGTGTTATCAAATTTTCACAATGTAGAGCTGGGAGCTGGATCTTCTTAGGTGACTTTAATGACATCACATCTCATCAGGAAAAGCAAGGCGGCAACCCAAGAGCCATCAGGAAAATCCTCAACTTCCAGAAATTTATTGATGATTGCTCGCTCGTCGATTTAGGTTACAATGGTTCATGGTTTACCTAGTGCAATTAGAGGCAGGGAGAGGCTACCACCCGTGAAAGAATCGACAGGGTCATGGGAAATGACATTTTTTGCCATAAGTTCCCTCTTTCCCAAGTTATTCATATTGAGCCAATGGGCTCTGATCATATCCTACTTGTTAATCTTCATTATGTCTCTTCTAATAA